>JBCNJP010011109.1:0-18238 GCA_039602395.1 Deinandra increscens subsp. villosa
TTATAATTTTTAGCCAAAACAATTTGGCGCCCACCGTGGGGGCAATTGGTGTCAATCTTTTTCCAAACTCTTGTTAGACTCGTTTTCAACTTGATTTTTACAAAAATTTATCAAAAAATGACAACACAACCAAGTACCTTTCGAATGCGACTACCCCTGTGAGCACTTCTTCTGCAACTAGCACTGTCCTTTCCTCCTCCACCGCCACGGGTTACCACATCAATAACAACTACCGTGAACCATAACACTAGTAGGACTTTCAATTAGTGTGTCACAGGATCAGGACGTGGCGGAGAAATCCCAGTATTGCATCCAATGATGAACTCCTCACCATGTTCGCAAAGGTGCAGCAGTACATGAAGCAACAACATAAAGTGAATCAGGATATGTCGGGGTGACTAGGTTGAGGTCGAAGATGAACATGGTGGATCATACACCCACGTCCCCTGTTCAGGCTAGGAGGCTACAATTCAATAGTCCTGGAAATGGGTCCAGCTTAGCAGATGACATCCAAATCATAAATCCAAGACATGCATTCGCTACTGCTTACACCACCCTGGCTGACAGACCCAGAGTGTCTACAATCAGGGAGTCCAATGTGAATCCTGGGGGCACAGCAAAATCTTTGAACCAAAGAAATCAAAGAAATCGTCTGAAGAATCATACCTTGGAGGTGGACTTCGTGAAGAATAACCAGAACTATAAGAAGATCCTCCAGAATAGTAATCAACATCCTTTGATTTGAACGCCGTTTGTTTCTTCTGCTTTGATTGATTCTTAGGAACTGAAACCTTCTCCTTCAGCTGCTTCTGTGAATGATGAACTGGTTCGTCTTTAACAACATACCCCAATCCTTTGTGTTTGTAACCAGGAACCTGTGAAGAACTCGACGAAGATTCTGGAACATGTCGTTCTATAGCTGCGCTAGTGAACTTAGCTTTAATATCTCGCAATTTGTTATCCTGAATCAAAGTTTTTTCTTCTTCATCAGCAGATGTGGGAGCTGAAACCACTTTCTCACACACCTGTTCATTTTCCAAAAATTTGGAATTTGATATAAACTTCGGAGCTTCACCTAACTTCTTCCCCTTTTTCTCAGATTTATGTTTCTTCTTCTTTGCCGACGTTGCAAATTTAGAATAATCTTGCAATTCAGCTCTTGGATCAAGTGATACAGATGGAGGATTTAATATAGCCACCGGAGCTGGAACAGAATGTAATTCCTCTTCTTTCATACTTGCATCACTCTTTTCCTGTTGATAAAGGTAATTCAGTAATGTAGGAGACATAACTGAATTCTTCACTTGTTTTTGAAGAGCAAGAATTTCAATTTTCAACTCAGAGATCTTGACTTGAGCATCTAATAATTCTTTCTGAGTACCAATAAATTGATCTGATAAGTCATTGTACTCTGCTTTCATTTGCCTCTTTGTATCACAAATGTCCATTAACTCTGCATGAACTTTCTCCCACTTCTTCGTGTAATAAGAAACATCTTGTGTTAAAATATCATTCTTCTCACGAAACTGAACATTTGCATCTCGAAGTTTTGAAAGTTCTTCTTGAAGCTCTAAAACTTTATCTGCAGCTTCAACAGCAATCGCATTTGCTGTTTCATACTTTTGTTGAACAGGATAGCTCTTTTCAAACAGATTCTCAAAATCTTTAACTGCATCAAGATGAGCAACTTTTTCATTCTCATATTCAGTAACCCATTTATCCTTTTCTTGCACCAACTCTGAATTGACTTTTTCTAAATCAGCACATCTTTGTTTTGAACATTCCAAAGCAGCTATCACAACTTTGAGTTCTTCAGTTATCAAACCATAATCTTTCAACAAAGTTTCAAATTTATCATTTGCAACAACACATGCTTCACAGTTCTTTTGTACCCCCTTTGTAACTCCTGCAGTATCAGTTTCCACTGTTGTTTCACATGAACTAGTATCTGAATCAGAATCAATTTCGGCAATAAGTGCAGATTCATCAGGATACAACTTAACATATTTCTTTAGATACGAATTATACACCATAGTAGGTGATGTTTTCTAAATAGACTCTGTAGTAGCATCAAAACTAGAAGTGGAACTTTCTGGATTTTGAGTTGCATTTAATGCCAACTGTTTCTGTCTCTCTTCCATTATTTCAATATCCTTATTCCAATCATAACCTTCATCCATTTGTGAAATCAAGGCTTGCGAGTTTGAATTGTTTGTTGAGGACGAAGATACAGATGTTTTTGGATTTTTACATTCACGAGCAAAATGTCCAATTTGTGAACATTTGAAACACCTAACTTTGGATTTATCCAATCCAAGTTTTCCTCCTGGAAGAAAAGATTGTTTACCATGCTTCTTCATGTATCTCTTACCTCTTTCAACAGTCATAGCAAATTGCCAATGTAAATCTAACTCATTCAAATGATCATCATCCAGCTGACCTAAGTCATTTGCAGACAAATCATCTTCTCCAATTTTCCCAAAAATTGAACCATTTGACGATGAGATAAATGCAGATAGCAATGAAGCTAAATCCTCAGATGCCTTGTCAGGAATTTTAGGCTTTGATGATTGATTTGGACATGTAGGAGTACAACCTGGAGAATAACTATAAGTCTCAGATTTTCCAGCAAGAAATACAGTAGGAGGACCACTAAAAATGTCTGGCTTTTTAGCATTTATCGTAGAATCATTTTCACCACGATATGCAGCTGGATTCTGTACTTGTGCAGGCATGGATTTGTTGACACTCAACTCCATATCTCTTGCTTGTATCTGCTCAATCAAATTGATGAATGACACTCCTGAATACTCTTTATCATGAGTAATCATCATAACATAGTTTTCCTATTTTTCAGGTAATGCCTCTAATAACTTCTCTTTCAAATCAGCTTTTTCTTTTTTTATTCCAACTAAAGACATTTCACTCAGTAAATGTGAAAACCTAGTAATGAGCTTTGAAATATTTTCATTTGGATAATGCTTGAAATTGTCGAATTCTTTCTTTAGAACCTTTTGTTTACTTTTCTTGAATTGATCATTACCTTCACAACGTTTCTGAATTGCATCCCACAACTCTTTTGCAGAAGTATACGCAGAAATTAAATTGATGTAATAAGTCGGAAGGTAGTGCCATTGTTAAAGCACCATAAGCTTTTTGTTCTGCTTGATATGCCTTCTTTTGCTCACCAGTAAGACTTTGTTGCAAAACTGGCCTTCCATTTGTTCCAGTTGGATACTCGTATAGATTATTGTAAGATATCCAAAAATCAACATCATTAGCACCAACATATGCATTGAATCGCTTCACCCAACTATGATAATCTTCCAATCTGAGCAATTTTGGAACTTTCTGACTTGTTCCTATTTCATTATCATAGTTAATGATAGTTTGCATCGTGTTTTGAATCGCAGAAAACGCTTGAAAATCTGACATATTTTCCGAAATATGACACTGCAAAAACTTCGAACTCAAAAACGGAGGTCTTCCAAGCGGATTTAGTAGGTCAAAACTAGACGGTACTGGCCGTAGGCCAGTACAAGTCCTAGATCTCGTCGTGACGAACGTTTTGGCTGGTATTGGGTTCTGTAACTCTTTACGGTTCTCAAGTTATGTCAGTTTTAGTGATGAATACTTTTCTGCCAGCGGACCAAAACACTTTCAGCGGATCAAAACCCGGATCAGTTCAAACAGCGGATCAAACTACAATTTAGCGGACCAGATTATACCTCAGCGGACCAGATTATACCTGCGGATCAGATTGATAACCAGCGGACCAGAATATACCTGCGGATCAGATGTGGTACGACGGACCAGAACTGGTACGGCGGACCAGATTTTCCAGCGGATCACACTGGTACGCGATAACCGCCACGGACCAGCTCGATGAATATTGCCTAGCGGACCAGCCGGCGGACACAATCTGTTCGTCGGGCGGACCAGTCGAGTTTCACGCAGAATGAACTGATTTTTCGAATTTCTGATGATTGTGACTGAAATTTGGATCACGATGGTGCGCAAACACTATAAGAACACTCGAAAATAATTTTTCACCATAAAAACACTCGGAATTGGAAGAATTTGATGAAAAATGTAAGAACCCCAAACTTTCTGTCTCTAAAACTCTCTAAAATCACAGAATATGATCGGCAAATGGAACCAGATAGCTCTTATACCACTTGTAGACGTAAGGAGCGATGGATCGTTTGCTAATCACATGATAACGAGATGAAGACGAGATCAAACAAGTAAATACAAATGGAATTAGTATTAATAAGTCTTGAGAGCACACACACAGAAACACACACAGAAAGGTAGAATATGGCAAGAAGTTCTTAACTCTCTACACATGATACCTATTTATAGGTACGACTAAATGAACTGCGGACCATGTCCGGACCATATGATCCGGGCGGACCATTTGGTACGCTAGACCAACTGGTCCGCTGCCCTCATAGTCACACACACACATATGCTCTCACATAGGTACAATACACGAGACACAACGTAGCATAAGAGTATGCTTCTACAAAGTGGGTATTCAGAAACAAGAAAGATGACAGGGGTATTGTTGTCAAAAACAAAGCACGACTGGTTGTGCAAGGCTATGCACAGGAAGAGGGAATAGATTATGATGAAGTGTTTGCACCTGTAGCTAGATTGGAAGCAATCAGAATCTTTCTAGCTTATGCTGCCTTTAAAGACTTCCAAGTATTTCAGATGGATGTCAAAAGTGCCTTCCTGTATGGCCTACTGGAACAAGAAGTTTATGTCAAACAACCTCCTGGTTTTGAGGATCCTCATCATCCAAACAGGGTATGCAAGCTGGTCAAAGCCCTGTATGGCCTCAAATAAGCTCCTAGAACCTGGTATGAAACTCTTTATAACTACCTTCTAGAGAATGGCTACAGGAGAGGTGCTATTGACAAAACACTTTTTATCAAATGTGTTGGTAAGGATATGCTGATGGTTCAAATTTATGTAGATGATATTATTTCTGGTTCATCTAACACTGTTCTGTGCAAGGAGTTTGAATCACTGATGCAGTCGAAGTTTGAAATGAGTTCTATGGGAGAATTAACATTCTTCTTAGGCTTACAAGTGAAGCAAACTGCAACAGGGATTTTTCTGAATCAGTCAAAGTACATTCAAGATATCCTGAAGAGATTTGATATGCTAACATGCTCAAGTGCTAAAACTCCTATCTCTACTTCCCACAAGTTAACAAGTGACTTAAGTGGCAAGCCAGTGGATGTACACATGTATAGAGCCATGATAGGATCACCGATGTATCTCACAGCAAGTAGATCTGACATCATGTTCAGTGTTTTCTTATGTGCAAGATATCAGTCCTCACCAAAGGAATCACACATGCTTGCAGTCAAAACAATTTTCAAGTGTTTGAAGGGTCAACCTAAATTGGGATTGTGGTACCCCAAGAATTCTGATTTCTTCTTCAGAGCATTCACCGACAGTGACTATGGAGGATGTGATATTGACAAGAAATCAACATCAGGAGGATGTCAATTCTTGGGTGAAAGGCTTGTATCTTGGCAATGTAAGAAACAAACCTGTGTTTCTACATCAATAGCTGAAGCTGAATACATTGTTGCATCAAGCTGCTGTAGTCAAGTCCTATGGATCCAAAATCAGATGCTTGATTATGGGATCACCTTCATGGAAACTCCCATTTTTGCAGACTACAACAGTGCCATATCCATCACCAAGAATCCAGTCAAGCACTCCAAAACAAGCACATTGATATCAGGTATCATTTTATTAGAGAATGTGCAGAAAAGAATTTAATTAAGTTGTTCAAGGTTCATACTAATCACCAATTGGCTGACTTGTTTACCAAAGCTTTTGGTGAGGCAAGATTCTTCTACCTCATTACAGCCATCGGAATGATGAATTTTGACTAACAAACTTTTCACAATTTTAATAAAAGAGAGACATGTGCTCAAGAGCCCGTCTTTTTATACAAAAAGAAAAGAAAATGAATATCTCTTGTGTAAATTAGAAAACTTTTCGGTTCATAGTCAGTAACTGCTGTTAAACTATGAAAAATTAACACAAATTTTCAAAAATTATGTGCTTTAGTTTTCCGGTCCAAGTTTCGGTTCAACCTGAGAAAGGAAAACTTTTGGAAATCTCAAGGTGAACTTCAACCGGAAAAATGCTGTGTAAATTGGGTGGCAAAAAGTTTTTGAAAACAATTCTTCGAAACGGAAAAATCTTCCGCTTGGAGTTCAAACGGAAGAAATTTGGTTTTTAAAATAAAGGAGAAAATGGGTTCCGCCTGAACTTCCGGGTCAACAAGTCAAAGTTACTTTTCATTAAATTACCCGGAAGGCACAACTTTTTATGTGGATACACATTTAATTACCCATTGAGTATTTAACCTTTAAATGTCCGAGGTTTCAGTAAAATTCTTTTGGATAATGACATGCTTTACCAAGTTGTACCGTATAACCCATAAAGCACCAATCACATCAGTTACGGAATTAGACGGTTTAAACCCTCTCTCCTCCACGTCACCGACGAAAAAGGTAAAAGCCCTAATTTACCGTCATTTTCCCATTTCTCTCGAACCCCACTGTGACACCTCGTCCGAAAACCCTAGGTCAAACTTCTTTACTTTGACTTTTTAACTAAGTATTAATGTGCATTAACTGATCTGATTACTGTTTAAACTGTTAATTATTGTGCCTGGCCGAATAACTGATGACGTAAACCTAATCCCGTGTTTGTACTAGAAGCGTATACCCGTAAATTTCATAGAGATTCCACGGATTACTCATGAAATTTCAATAACAAGAAATTAAATATAAAATATATTTTTATATTTTATCTGGAACTGGTGTTGAACGTTGTATAACCGACACAACAAACTGACAAGCGATCGTATGTCTAAAACTATTCGGTTTTAAACAATTTGGACGGTCGAACTTAAAACTGTTACGAACTGACAAAACTGAAAACGTTAACCGTACCCCGAGTACAAAACTGAAAACTATATCAGATTTCTGAAAAACTATTATAACCAACTCGAACTATTGTTTTTACGAAATAAAAACATCACAAACCGAAATCGTTATCAAGACTTAAGCCAAACCTCAACCGTTAACCCAGTTGGGGCCGACTTGGCCCAATAGGTCCAATAAGCCTAAAACAATTAAACCGATCCCGAAACCTTGACCCGTTACTCAAACTTGATATTCCGAATGATCGTGGAGATCCGTAAACCCAACCAATGCATAACGGGCCCGGGCCTCGAACTGGTGCCCCGTTTGGACCCGTACGGCCCATAACCGACAAAACGAATCCAATCACATTTCTTTTAAACAATTAGGCCCAATATCAAGCCCAAATCTAATGGGTTAATTTTAATATATTGGCCCATCAACCTTGCATTAATTTTTATAAAATGGATTAACATCTTTAATTTTTTATAAAAATTAGTCACCACTTTTTCTAAATTTTACTCTACACTCTTATTATTTATAAAAGTTATGGTTTAAACCATTGCCATTCTTTTATGTTTTATAAAAACACTCTAATACTATTCTATTTTTACAAACCAATACTTGTTTTTATAAAACAAGTAACCTACATATTACATAGCAATTTTTATAAAAGAATGATATAATTTTTTTTTAAAAAAAAACAATCACCTACAAAGTGAGAAGTTGGTAGATTATATGGAGTTATGTTGACCACATCACCACCCTACCAACTTGTACTTCAAAAGACTACACCACCCACATTTTCACCACATCTCCCACCTAACAACCAACCTTACACTCAACTCCCTACTCCCTCCCTACTCCTCTCCTTCTTTCTGTCGTAAAGCAAGCAACACCAACACCCTACTCTTTTCTTTTATGGTGAGCAACCAAATCACCACCAAGCAAGCATCCATACACCTTCCCTTCTTTTTTTTTCGTGGACCACAACCACCATAAACCACCGCCACCTTATTCCTTCTCCCTCTCTTTTTCTTTCCGGTGAAGGCCACCACCACAACCACCTTAGACCACCGTCACCTTCCCTCTCTTCTCTTTTCTGCCGTAAACAACCACCAAACACCCCCAGCCTTTCCTTTTCTTTTCCGGTGAAACAACAACCACGGACCACCATCTTCGCTGCTGTTGCGATGTGGCAACTGAGTCACTGCCGTGGAGCTGTTGTACCACCACCGCCGCTGTTGTGATCTTGCCACTGAACCGCTGACGTGTTCCGGCTGCTGCAGCTGATCGGAGATGCAGCTGTGCGCCAACTGCTGCTGCCCGGAACCACCACCAACAACCACCGCCTCCCTTCCTCTTCTATTTTCCGACCAAACAGCAGCCACCACCGCCTGAACCACTGTTGTCACGCTACTGCTGCTGCTGTGCACCAGCTGCTGCTGCTGTGCACCAGCTGCTGCTGCCGCCGCCAGGCTGCTGCTGCTAGGCAGCCGTGAACCGCCACCCACTTCCGCCGCAAGCCGATGCTGTTGTGCGGTCGTGAGCCACCGAGCACCACCGCAACCCGCCACCTTTCTTCTTCTATCTTGGTTTAACTCCTCTCCTTTTGTGAGTCTTTTGTACCGTTTTCGTTACATTTTTATACGTTAATAATGTCCCCAAACGATTCCATGAGTCTTGACAATTAACCGTTAAAACCCGAGCTTTTTAAACAATCGTAACCACCGAACTATTATTCTATCACAAATATGTTAGTGTTTTTGTTTAAAACAAAAACCTATAGATTAAGCTACAAATTAAGTGGTTTAATTTGATCATGTAGTGACTTTATGATGATTATATGTTATGCATAGTTAATACTTGATATGATCATGCTTTGATAGTTTATAAATTGTTGAAATGGTTACTTGTGATTTTAATAGTTAATCCTAGCTTTATTTAATAAATAAAGTTATTTAAAAAATGATTTTATAAAAATAAAATCAAAAGACTTATAGAAATTATGAAAAACATATTTTAAACATTTTTTGATTATTTTAAATAAATCAAAATAATCAAAACATTTTAACTGGATCAAATGTTTATTTTTAAACATTTGGAATAAACGAAATCTTTATAACAATTTAAAACGTCATACGACGTAACGAATCGTAAATAATTATTTTCGACAAATAATTATTCGTATGAGTTTTAGAAACCCTAATTTGATTTAAACTCATCATGATTGTTAATATTAATTATTCTAATAATAATTATATTTACATTATCATGGAAACCCTAATTTTCCCTAACATGAGTTTAATATTAAAATAACCATTAATATTTAACCTACTTGTGTTCATTCATTAAATCGTTAACGTGTTATAATTTGATAAATTATTCCGATAAGTTAGAATAATTACTCGATAATAATTATCAACTCTAGTTATATATATTATAACTTAACGCGATAAAATATTCAATCGAACGAACGAACTTAAAAATAATAATAAATATTATCATTTAAAACAATATTCAAGACTTGATTGAACTGGCCTTCATGATACGTGATCATATGCTCATTTCTTGTATTCAATTTACATAAATGCTTTCATACGTGAACATTAGCATTTACTGATTTTAAATTGATTAACTAACGGGTTTCAAACGCTACAAACGGTATTATACGTCAAGACTTGACTGGTATCATTTGGGTAACGTTCGTTACTCAAATGATTAAGTGGACCCTTATGCATATTGTCTTATGTTTTATTAGGACTTTACTTGCTAGTTGCCACTCGGTAATCCATCATCATCACTGAATCATGTGAGTTTCACGGCCCCTTTTCTTTACAACTGTTTTACACTTATGGGGGAGAAATCATGAACTGATAAACTGCTTTTTATTTAATGTTATGGTTTACCTGTTAGCCGTATGACTACATGTTCCATTCTGTATCCCAAACAACTGGTACTTTATCGTTATCAACGTTAGTACAACTGAATCCCACTATGAATTGAATTCGATTAGTTCTGCTCGAAACGATAACTATTGAATAGATCTATTTAGGGTTGACAACCCTGCCCAGATTGGTAGCTCCAATCCTGACTTCGTACATTGTCAAGGGGTACACGTCAGTTATTCTGCTCTGTTCGGTATTCTTGGGATAGAATGCCATGAGTGGGTAATCCGTTAGTATTCGAATTTGAGGTTCATGGGAGATCTTACAACCACGACAGTAAACCAACGTAACATTTAAGTATACCGTAAACTGTTTTACCAACATAATGTGAACTGTTTTTACAAACTTACTGAAAAACCGTTTCCGGATCGTTTCTATGGATGAGACGGAAGTTTTGTCATTGAATCATGTTGAATGATTACATAACGAAGGAGTATACAACGATTAAGCTCTGGGGGAGGTCGGACAGAACCTCCCCTCTCAACACACAGAAACAAGACAGAAACTTACAAAGAAATATAAAGACGAATCTATTTATACTTCTTCATAAGGTCCGAACTCGGCACCTCCGAACTCTGTCCGAACTCCCTCCGAACTTGGAGTTCGGCCATCTAGGTTCGGCCAACTCCGAACCTAGAGTTCGGCTGAGGTTCGGACCTCAATTCATGTCTTTGACAAATCAGTCTGTTTGACAATTCGAACAGTAACGGCCACACAAGGTTCATGCACTAACAAATTCCCCCTTGGACGTTACTGTCGAATCCAGACATTGATCTTCTAGCAATCTTCAGTCAGCTTGCTGCAGACATCTCTATCTTTAGCAAACTCCCCTTGACCGAATCATCAGGTATGCAGGACACAATTCGAATCTTGTACAATCTCCACAACCAATAAAATTCCCCCTAGCTTCAAGCACAGCCATCCAATTGGAACCGGCATGTATGATAATGGTTTACTTCATAAGTTGTATCCGGAAATTATAAAGACACACGAACATCACTGCATCTTGATAATAATCTTCAATCTTCACCGAATTGTAACACATTCTGATCTTTATGAAAACAGACACGATCAGCATCTTCAATCACAGAAATTCCCCCTTGGATGTTAAATCCATCCCAATATATTACTCCGGTAAACGTATATCTCGTTGCAGACTGGAATCTGACCAAGTCTTTCGACAACTCAAGAAAGTATCGGGCATATGACAGAAAGTTCCAAACCATAATTGAAAACTTTGACATATCGGTTCGCACGAACATCAGAATATACCACATTTCCATGAAGATCAAAAACCACCATCATCCCTGAACTGATTGCTTTTGAATATTCACTTTTTCAATTATAAAACTTTGAAAGTTTTGAAAGTTTTAGGGTCCCCAAATTCCCCCCTAAATAAGTGACATATTCAAATCTTCAATTTCTTATGATTCCAAACCCCGCATTCTTGTAGTGGAATGATAAACTCAAGTGGCCCGCAACGGAATCTTTAATCTCATTTAATCTTCAGTTTGTGTGGAATGATAATCTCCGACAAACGTTCCCAAGTAATCATAACCATGTCTCCGAATCTCTGTCCATCATCAGAAACACGTATTCTTGAATCTCTGTCCATCATCAAGAACCATGACTACCCACAAACACATTTCTTGAAATTCGATCACTAACTCATAACAAATATCGTGATCTGGATTTTCTTCAAACATAACACCCCACAGCTACCGAATCAAGGGTAAACTCGATAACTGATCCGCTTCTGTAAAATTCCCACCTAACGGGGGTTCGGGGGCAGCGCCCCTGAGAAGCGGGGTCCAAGGGGCGGCAGCCCCTGGCGGGGTCCAAGGGGCAGAGCCCCTGGCCATCGGACCTCCGAACCTTGTCCGAACTCCCTCCGAACTTGATCCTCCGAACCTCTCCGAATCTGACCTTCGGACCTAGTCCGAACCTGACCTTCGGAACCTCCTCCGAACCTGACCATCGGACCTCCGAACCTGGAGTTCGGAGCGGTTATTTTTCAGATCTGTTCTTCGGCCGAACGTTGTCCGAACTCGAACTGGAAATTTTTGAACTCGAACCAGATTCAGAATTTGATCGAATTTTGACATCTAGAGGCTTCTGTTAGGTAAAAACATGACTCAGGAAGACTCGATTGATTAAAAACCAAACAGAAACACTTCCAATCACCCCTAACCGAAAGTTTAACGTCTCAAAATGAAGAAAAACGATAGATTTCGACCATAGAAAGAGCCAACAGCTCTGATACCAACTGAAAACGCTGGAGCGTGTGGATCGGTTTAGTTCGACATCAATAACGTGATAAACAACGAGAACAAGCAATGTAAATAAAACGACTCAATCTCATTAAACCAATAGAACGATTACAGAGATTCAGAGTACAAAACACTAGTTCTCACACACACAAGCTCTCATGAACAACTAGTAAATTACAAGATAAACGACCTATTTATAGACACCTACTACCTGACCTCCGAACCTCAGGATCGGCCAGAGTTCGGAGCCGCCGAACCTTGGGTTCGGCCAAGGTTCGGCCAGTACAAAACTTAGGTCAAACATTGTCTTCAAAACTCTATTCGATCCAGCCCGTTGCCACATATAATGTACCAACAGATATGTGCAGGGTTAAGATGAAGGTAAAGAGAGTTTGAGTGCACACAAGAAGTTTACACTAATATATTTCTTAAACCCTCAAAGATGTAACTTTAATGTTTATATGATGTTATTAGATAGATTAGTGAAGAACAATACATCCTCAACTTGCAATCAAGTCTTGGAACAATTTATTTTGTATGATGTTATTAGATGGATTAGTGAAGGACAACTTTCCTTTTCCTTTGGAATGCTTTTAGTTCACATTTGTTCACAATTGAACTTGCAAAAGTTTATTTCATATCTCATTTAGTTTAATTGCCCAATTTTATGCTTTTTCTTTTTCATTAGAATTGGGTGCTACTAGAGAGAAGGGAGAAAATTACTATTAATCATTTAAAAATGATAATACACAATCGAAGAGAAACTAACTCGGTTCAATAAACACTAAGAAATGTTGAAAATTGAGTTGAATATTTGTTAGTATGTGGGTTTTAAAAAATATGAGTACTACAAATCTGTCATTGTTCTATGTATGGCCATGACATTGATGTACCCTGTTGTTTACACAACTAACTTACATTGTCACAAATTGAGATTAAAAGAAAGAGAACAGAAATCTCAACAGTTATACACATGAGGTTTAGGCCTGAAAAAGCCAAATTAGTTTCAGTAAGTAAACATCAACTTTTACCTTAACGTTTTACCTTATTGGTTCAAAGGCAGAAATACAAAAACAAACAGTTTTAATAACTATTGTTTTTTGATTGAAACTAAGCTTATGTCACTTTGTGATGTGGTTCATGAAAGTTTTATCTTTGGCTTATGAGCAACAGGTTGTAAATAATCTATGCAAGGGAAAATAACTTACAAACATTTTTTAGAGCATATCAAGTACAACCTTTATTGGTGTTTTGTAACCATTTGTATTGGATAGGTCCTTACATACATATGATTGCCGTTGTTAAAAAAAACATACATATTATTCTTATTAATGATTTATTTCTTGAAATAAAATTTAGGTTATGTTGATTTATCATTTTCTTTTGTTCTGATTTATGGGATATATGATTTCAACAACTTTATACAACCCTATAGCTTCTGATTTGTTAAATCTGATGCCTACAGGTTTGGTGTCCTCTTTTTAGAGCTTATTACTGGTAGAAAAACCATAGATAACCCTTAACCACATGGACAACAGAACCTGGTCACATAGGTAATTAATAAATTATGTCTGGTCACATCGGTAATTAACTAATTATGTTTGGAGACATGACAATTTTATTTGTAATGATGAATAAATGAATAACTAAGTTATGTGATTGCGGGCACATCATTAGTGGACCCATGGCTCGAAGGTTGCTACCCAATGCGGAGGCTGTACCAGGTGCTACCGGTGGCATCCATTTGTATTCAAGAGTTATCAACAGAGAAAAGCTTACTCCCTTCTTTCTCCGTGATGATGAGATGCAAATCTTGCGAATGATCCATTTGTACTGTAACATGCAATATTTACCATGGTACAAGAAAGAAATGCTTATATTTTGTTTATATAAACTTTAAATGCAGGGTGCTAATATTCGTTATGCCAAACTGAAATAGACAAATGTTGGGTTAACAATTTGCTGTAAATATAATAATAGTATCATTAAACATATATTAGCAATTACATAATTATGTCTGATCTTCCTTTAATTTTATCGACCATGTCTTTTCATTTATTTAACATTTATTTTCTATAATTATGTTTTCATTGTTTTCTACATAACAAAAAAGTTCTACCATAGTTTTACGATATGACCAGGACATTAACTATCAAGTATGTTTGATTAGCATGAAATCCTATATTGACACCTATAAAACATCACTTTATGCTAATCTTTTGTGTAGACTGTGGACAGGCCAACTCAAAGCCACCGGTTCATTTCTAGAATCATTGGCTGTAAGTTCCTCGATTTATATCAATCCTAATTGTTGGTTTTTGATTTAGAAAGTAGCAAAAGTATTGGAGGTACTAAATTACGCTTTGGTCAGGAAACTTGAGATTTCAGAATTGATGGAAGGCTGAGCAGCTAAAATATTATGTAAACTACTTTCTAATTATATAAACATATAATATATAATTAGAAAGTTCGAAAGGAACAGCGTCACTGGATTCATTGAAGGTAATTTTTCGTTTTTTGCACTTTTTCTTCACTGCAAGTAAATCAATTCTCAGTTTTTTGCTTTCTGTGTTCTCAGATTTCGTTACTCGACGCCAATGTGTAGTCGTAAGCTTGATTTTTTACAGTATCATTTAGTTTATCCAACTTTTAATGATAATATTTACACGTTTGGTCATATTTTAAATGATTTGTTACAGGCGCATGATTTTAAAGATAATAACAATAAAATATCAGTTGATGAACTTTCTATCTACACCCCTTCCCTTTAAACTCTCTCATGGACAGACCTTGAAAGAAGTTCCCTCAGAGACCAACAATCATATCTACTGATTATTTTAAACTTTTAATATTAGTTCTATTTTATTTAGATTTATTACAAGCTTTCTTGAAAATAAATAAGTTCTTATGATCTTTTTCAGATAGTGCTTTCGCGGCAATGAAGTTTGCTTTCTTAAGGTACTTTAATTGTTCTGAAAATATATATATATATTCTTATAAAATTTGAAATCATATTCATGAAATTATAAAGTTCTTTGAGGATATATATGAAACTGTCCATTTCATGAATGATTGTTCTGATCATATTCTAGGTACAAATTTGATTAAGATTTTAATGGTAAGCACTTGAACATGCTTTAATAATAAATCAAGGGTAAGATACAATTGATATATTATAACAGTTTATCCATATTTGCATAAATAAATGGATTGATTTCCCCTTCTGTTGGTGATGTTAGTTACTCAAAGTGTAGGTTATTAATTTGTGTGATGACTATTTATAGATTAATGGTCTGTCATAGTTAATAAGTATGCTTCCAGTCTAATAATGCAAAAATGAGTTTTTGTATTTTCCACATATTGGTTTTCCTTTCATAGTTTATAATACAATTGGGGGTTGTTTGACATCCACGTGTGTAATGATCATACTTAAATAGACCAACTGGCTTTTTGCAAATTTCGTGGAGTGTCAAGTTGAGTATATCAAACAAATTTTGCTTTAATGTGTGTAGTATGATACTATCAATGGCCAAAGAGATTTATAGACAAGCAAAATTATTAGATAATTGTAAGCGGAAATAGGCCACTCTTTGATTAATCTGTTAGCCCAAGGTTCATGTCCATTTTGATGTAGACTTCTCTAAGTATGTATTAATTTTGGATTATAATCTCATAACATAATTCTATAAATGGGTGCTTCTTCTTAAAGGTAGAATGATCTTGGGTAGTTAGTAATTATTGTTACTCTAATTATATTTTAATAGATGAAATGTCTTTGATTTTGATATTCCTACTTGCAGTCACCGAGGGCACGCAGTTGTAAAATTGACTGGTGGTACGTAATCACACTCTTGCTCTCCTGTTTATAAAATTAGTTATTTGTCTTTGAAAAACAGTGATAGGCTTCAGCTTTGTTCATAGGTATTCTTCTTATGACCTTGACACACTTCATATTCTAAGCTCCTTTGGTTATGCATCGGTCGGTGGGGGATTTGCTTCGATTTTGTGATTCCGGGACACATAATTCGTAGCACATAAAGGTGATTTGATGTACTTATATTGCCACTATTTAATGTATTTGGAAAGCCCGCAACACCAAGGTTTTTAGAGCCAACAGTGTTTCTGTCTCAGATATGGTTGAGGAAGTAAAATCTACTTTTTTATGCTATGAGTACAGGGGATTGTAAAGAGTTAAAGTGGCTGAAACGGTGTGAGTGCCTCTTTAAATGTTGTTTTGTTTCTGCTGTAACTTACTACCTTCTTGGTAGCTTTTTCCGTGATGAAATGGTGTAACTTGATAACTCATAGGTTTGGTTGATATGCTATAAACGTTTGATTAAATTGTAAAAAAAACATAAAGTTCACTATGAATTTCTGAGAAGGAAATAATGTTTTGTAGATTCTGGTTTGTAGCTTTGCAATAAGTTTTCGTGCTTAAAGTTTAATTATATAGCACAGGACATGTTTTTATCTTTGATCAAGTGGTCCACCACATATAATTATTTTAACAATTATACTAATTTGACTATGATCATGTAGTTTATTATTGTTGTCGTTGTATTGTGTAGGTTTCCTATGTAGAATTCAATATATCTGTTAGAACTTATTTATGTTGGCAACACAAACTATTTATCCTTTTGATGTTTATTTGTAATTTTACTTTGGTTTGTACTTAACTTTGATTATGTACTTTGTTATCTTTATGTATGATGTTTATGACTAAGTGTTAGCGTACTTGCATTTCTCCTTAGCGAACTTCTTGGATATTGAACTTAGCGGACTTGATTAACTCTTAGCGAACTTGTCATTGTACTTAGCGTACTTGTTTGTTAACTGTCCTAGCGAACTTGTTTTTGTTCCTAGCGAACTTGATTTGTTCCTAGCGAATTTAAACTGTTCCTAGCGTACTTAAGTTGTGCTTAGCGTACTTGTTAGCGGACTTGTTTGTATCTAGCGAACTTGTTAGCGAACTTGTTAATGCTTAGCGAACTTCTTAGCGAACTTCACAAGTTCTAGCGAACTTGTTTAATTCTTAGCGTACTTCTTTATATGCTTAGCGTACTTGTTATTCTGTTAGAATATTTTGCTGAATTCTAGGCAATGATTGGTTTGTGTCAAACATTCTATTTGTCCCAGGCTCTCTTGTAGTATAAATACTAAAGTGAAAACCCTAATACGTGTTCCTCCTGGTTATTTCTACAAGAGAGCCTTTGTGTGTGTGTTCTTGGTGTATTTAGTACGTGTTTTTGAGTTTCAGAGATCTATGGGGTGAAATCAACCAAGATTGATCATCACACTTGTTTTCCGCACCTGTGTGATGAATCGAATGAGAACATTGAGCTCAAATCGAAGATTGATTAATATTTACGTTATTTATCTTTCTTGTAATTTTGTTCAGTTCATTTGTTATGTTTTTTCTGTTGTTAGTCACCCTCACTATATATAGTGAGGGTGCCCATTACAAGAAAAAGAGTCTCCGAATGTGGAGATGATGAATTTCTTGTAGAGTGTGAGATTTCCATTCTAGAGAGAGAGTGAGTCATGGATTCTAGAGAGAGAAAGTGTTCTTCATGATTTCTTGTAACTAATCATTCGGTTATATGAAATCATTCGATATGTTCTTCATCTTTCTTGTTTATGATTATTCATGATTCATCATCATCATCTTCTTCATTTGTTTTTTGAGTTTTCGAATTCGAACATGTTCTTGCTCAAGATCGATATTCTCGTAGTGAAAATCGGTCCTAACAAATGGTATCAGAGCCTTGTTCTTCATTTTTTGAAAATTTGAAAATTTTTACTCAAGAACAGTGAATATTCGGACCGAACCAAAAACTCACTGAATTCAAAAATTGACAATCAGAACTTGAAATAAACAGAAATCTAAGCATGTTTTTGAATTCCTAGAGTGATTTCTACCAAGAATCAGCTCATAGATCTAGCAAAAACAACCAAAATTGATAACTCAAATGAGATTTCTTCATTTTTGAGAAAACTTCAAAAAATGAAGAACAAGGCTCTGATACCAATTGTTAGGACCTGATTCGAGCACAATGTT
>JBCNJP010011110.1:0-18228 GCA_039602395.1 Deinandra increscens subsp. villosa
AGGCTCTTTCAGTACTCAACTCTGGTTGTCGCTTTACATCCATTATACAATGTCCACGTAATAACAAAGAAGACATATTCAACAAAAAAAAAAACAAAAAAATAAATTAAAAAAAAAACTATAAAGTCTTGCCTTGACTTGGTTCTTGCAAAATCCCTTGGCTACATGGTTTTAAAATCTCACATTAAAAGCATCATTAATTCTTTATGACCTCTTACGAATTCAAAATAAAGCCCTAATTAGAACCCAAAATCGAGATCATCATGACCACCAGCCATATGCCATCATATAACCAAAACAATCCATTTACAGAGTTAAGATCATTTAAAGTATCCTATAATAAACCTTTGCATCATCAAAGTATATAGAGCAATAACCCATCAAAAATTAATCAAGAAGAACAATAAGCTAACAAATAATTATTATACTTCAAGAAATTAAGAAACCACCTTCATGGTGCAAAGTTTTCAGGTGGAATGATCTTGGTCCCATGGAAACATCAAACATGACTATGTATGTTTTTAGTTTTATATTGAACTAAAAGACCACAAAGAAGGCAAACCCACTAAAGATAAATGTTAGCCTAGTTTTCACATTGCAAATATTTATTCATGGACTATATCTTTTCATGTTTCTACTTGCAATCATTTACATAGAAGAATATACATGTACCTCGGTGATAAAATCTTCATGTTCTTCAAACAGTTTTGTGATTTTAACAACATGATTCGACTGATCTCTTTCCTTCTTTTCTTTGGCCTATGCAACTTCCTACACAAATGACAAATTCCCAATTAAAAATAAAAAAAATAGACCAAATACATTCAAGAAAACAACATACCTGTGCTTAGTTTTAATATGAAAATCAAATTCCGAGGCAAAGAATTCCTCATTGCATATTTATCTTTGATATCTTGTAGGCTTTCCGCAATATCTATGATGTAGGGATAACTTTGTGTGTGAAAACGCAGATGATAAGAGTGTACAAATGAGGGCAGGCAACACAAACACTAAGGAAACGATTAAACAAACATACAAAATGAATACCATTGACGACAATCATCAGTGTTGTCTACCGTCTTCTTCCTTAGGAACAAAATTGGTTTTGCTCTGTAACCCTCGGTTTAAAATCCTAAAATTGAACTTCAGCAGCCAATAAACACGAAACCATGAGAGCCTAACACAAATCATTACAAAGTAAGAGCTTAACATAAATAAATAAAGAATTTCAGTTATCAACCTACAAACTCAAATATCAAACATAATTTAATTAAAAACAATTTTATAAATAAGAAAACAAACTGTCAATTCCATTAGAAAAATAAACAAATAGGGATTGACTCAGATCTTTGTATAGATCACATCATCAACAATTTGATACTAAAATGATGGAAATCAAGCTCAGATCAAAGATGTAGTCAATCATAACCCTAAAGGCTCAAACTAAACATTCGGATGCAGGCATGACTGCGACAAACTGCGTTTACGCCTCGCCGTGAACACCGCCTCAAATGTACATCTTTAAAAATCATTATAGCCTAAATCTGGGCGAAAAAATCCAACCATAATATGCAACAGTTGCCAAGTATATCACAGCCAGAGCCAAAGTTAAACAAAATAGGCATGTTATACCATGTCAAAAATACTACGCCAAGTATATCACAGCAAAAACCCTTCATGAGAATCATTCAGTCGCAACCAGTGACAAATGAAACATGTCTAAAATGGTCTCTAACTATGATCAGAAAAACATGAGACATACCATTGGAATACCATGAGAGAGAGGGAGCAAAACGTACAGATCTGCATGAGACCTAACCACAACTATAAATCGGTTCTCAACTCAGATCGGTCCTCAAATCCGGTAAGAAAAGCCATCAAACGCCGCAACCACCAAAAAATCAAACAAAGCGGCTAGACTCGGGTCTTCAAAACTATGACAGGCTGTAAAAGAAACGGCTACGCAACCTCCGTCGTCGGAAATAAACCAACAACGGACCAGCGGCGAAAATAAACGACAACAAATTAGCGTCGGATACAAACGTCTAGGCTTAGTCTGGGGCAAAAAGCATCAAATGTTTGTATAATAAGCAGAGTATTTTGTACCAGAAAAAAGAAACCCTAGCCTCCATCAAGCAAGCAGATTAGGGTCTCTCATAATATACGACGATGGTGAGCTAAGACCCCATTTACGACTGCACTAACGCCACCACGTATCCGGAAATATCACAGTGAAACAAATTAAAGAAGAAGAATGCTGCGAAATCTCATCAATCAGGCGAAACAACAAACCAGCGTTGGAAACGGACCGACTAGCCAAACGACCGTCGTATCAACATCGGCACACGACCATCGCATCGACGGCGGCTCACCGGCGTCACCAAGCCATTAATAACGGCGGCGTCGACCAAGAACACGACCATCATCGAAACGACGACATCTGGAGTTCATAAACCCGACTGTTCTTTGCAGTGATAGAGATCCAAGATCGTAAACCGGATAGAGAACCCAACGATTCTTGTAGAGAGAGGGAGTAAAGATGAGAGTTAAGAGAGAGATATCACCGGCTCGGAGTATTCATTTCAAATAAAGCAAGTGTGGTGATATACAGAGAAAGAAAAGAGAGACATCTGCTTTTTCTATTTGAATACCTGGACACGTTACCTCCTTTTATTTAACCTATTACAAAAGGCTTGTACATTTAAACCAAGAATTGTACATTGTGCAGCCCAACATGTATAAGCAAACCCAAGTACGCCTTAGGAGTTGCACAATAGGCTACTTGAGTTGTAAATTTAACTTCCAATTGTTTGTAGGTAAAATGGGTAAGAGATAGATCTCACAAAAATCACGCAAAGATGTGTTTGTACCTCCCACAAGTTTATTATCTTGTAACTTATGCAATACAAATTGTACTCTATGTTTTAGAGATTTTACAATAGGTTGCATTTTGTATATAGGGATAATGCGGTCTTCAAAATCAAAAGTCCTAATCCATACCAAACATATTTGATAATTCTATCCTGAAATTATTAAAAAAAAAATATAAAAGTTAGCCAACAACTTGAATATATTAAATAAAATACTAAACATATAATTTTTTCTTTCAAAGGTGCTTATATAAAAAAACTTGAAATGGCAAACAATGGATGGTGCTAAACTGCTGAAAAGTGAAAGACGTAGTTTTAAGTTTTAACTAAACAACTAACCTCTAAATAAGAGATATTTCTAAAAAGAAAAATATATAATTAAAAATAACTAAAGTCTAAAAGCATTAATGTTAACAAACAAACACAAATGAACAATACGAACAAACACAATCGAACGTGCACGAAGGAATGTTCACGAACAAACTTACTAAACATTCACAAACACAAATGAACGAACGAGGGTTCAATTCATGTTCGTTTGTTAAGCTAAATGAACGAAATTCTTTATTCGTGTTCGTTCATATTAGACTAGGTATTTATATTGTCACTATTATCAAGTTTTTCGTCTTGGAACCCAAGATCCTTCCACCTGAGGCCAACCATATTAAAATATTGTTTAAGAAGCTTAGACTTCGCCTTGAAACTCAAGGTCCCTCCATCCAAGCTTCAATGAGTTAGCCTACCATTGTTTTAGTTTCACCACACCATTGTTTAAAAACCACCAACCAACATACAAAAACAAACAAAAAATGTGGGCTCCGACCGTAGCTTCCACCTCCTTTCCCTTGCCCTTGTCCTTCTTGGAACCAACCTCCTTTTCCACCACCATGATCTCCAGCTTAGCCCCCTCGACAGCCTTTCCTGCAGCCTCATCCCTCTCAGCCTTCAGCCTCTTGAAGCTCTCCTTCCAATCCTGAACCGGCCAGCTCTCTAGATTGAAGCCTTCAGCCTGTGCACTAGAGGCCATCTCGATCTGCACTCGAGTACACTGATGGCGGCTGAGGACTTTGCATTATGATCGACCTGCTTCAAGGCTTGAGCAGCAGCAGCCTCCTGCTCCTTGAGCTGCTTCTCATGGTAGCGATTCTTGCTGTCAGCTATCTTACCCATCTGCTCAATGCGGAGCAAGACTTCATCGAGTTTAAGCTCAGTAGCTTCAAGCTTCTGCTCAGCTGCTTCCAGCTTTCCTTCTAGCTCAATTACCTCGTGGCTCAGTTTGTCGATACACTGCATCAAATCAAAGTGGATCAAAATCAGCAAGGGAAGTATTCTATCTCTAATTTTAACATACATCTCTATATTTTCTGTACACTTACGATGTTCACCACAACCTGCAGAGAGAGCTGCTTGTTGGCTGCTGCAACAGGAGGAAGGCCATCAAAGCTGTCCACATTGATGGTGGCATCAGAGACTTTGCGCTTCTTAGCAGAGGAGGTTTTGGACCGAGTGCTGGGATGCCGAAATTTAGGAGCTGAGACATCTTGGGGGCCTTGCTGCTAGTTTCTTCGGTTTTTTCCTTCTTGGAAATAAGGGACTTGAGGTCTTGGAAAGAGAAGTTGGAGGCTGAACCTGGACCTTCGTCAAAGACAAATAGGAATCAGTTTCACAAAACAGTAAAATGCAACTTAAAATGAAATAAAAACATGTGCCTTCAAGTACCCGCAGACATGGTCTTCGATGGGCTTTGAGATTGTTAAGAGGTGGTTCGAGCACTTGCTACACCTTCAGGAATGTAACTTCTTTCAGAAATTGGGATGCTGTCTTTTGGAGCTTCTTGGAAGAATCTCGGGCAGGTTTGATCAATGCTTTAAATTTGGGAGCTGCAAAGACAAGAATCAAGCAAATCAGTAAAAGAAGTAAAAGAATTTACAAAATTAAAGTAGCTCAGGAAACTCTTCCTACCCCTGATGACCCATTGGGTAGGAAGGTTCTTGCAACCGGTTAAACTTTTCCTTTTGACAAAGAAAAATTGGTGTCTCCAATCATGATCATTGTGAGAAGCCCTGGGATCCATTTGGGCTTCTCCTGTTCTAGTTTTCAGAACAAACCTACTGTTACCATGGGTGCCAAGCCAGTAAACTTTGCAAATTTCAGCAACCCCAATATTCAAATCACGGGTATGATTGAGATGGTGAAGAGAGAAAAGGATTCGCCAAATCATTGGCATGACTTGGGAATAGGCTAAGTTGGTGACCGAAAAGAACTCGTTTACCAAAGGAGGAAAGGAAATGTCATGCCGATGAGGAAGGGATAGTACAGAAAACAAACCCAATCTGAAGAAATATGGTCAGCTTTCATACGAGGGTCGTAGGGGCGGAATTCGGTTCCGGCAGAGAAGCATGAGGATCGCAACAACATTTCAGTCTTGCGATCGTCGAAGTTGCAGGTTTCTTCCTCAGTCGCCGGGAATAAACCCTGATCTATGAACCCGTCGTCCACATTGTCGGAGGTAATGGCGCTAGAGCGGAGTAACTTCTTGCCCATTGAAAGAACTGAAGAAGAGGAGAAAGAAACTGACCTGTGGAGATCGGAGAAGCTCTAGGGTTTCCGAAAGAAATTTGGAGAAATATGAAGGAAGGATAAAGATTTTAAAGCCAAAAATGCTAACGGGAACTTCGCTTGGGAGTTGGGCCGAACTAATTTCCTTTTGATCATGATTACATTAGCGATAAGATCAGAGAATTCAAATTCTTGACAGTTGGCTTACATGCGCCATCCGCCAAAAATTTGAGGGCAATTATTGGTACCAGATTTCAGGATATATTGAGCAGCTCGCAGGGGCTCACAAGCACTTCACTGTAAGGATCTTGAATTTTATTTTTAGTTAACAATTACCTTCCTTTTTGTTTATTTGTTGCAGATGACTATCAATATAACACACGTGCCCTAAAGACTCGGTCAACTAACAAAAAGCATGGACCAAGTGGACTCTAACGGCTAGCTAGGCGGCGTGGAATTAGTTGCTAGTTTTAGGAAGTTGGTTATTCATGTAATCCTTGATATATATTGAGCTCTAGGGTCGCACACAACACACAGAATTCACTCGAAACTCTCTGTAACACTTAGAATACGAGCTCACCTCATTTGTACTTGAACAATTTCCGCTATATAAAAGTTTCAGGAAATAGGCACTTTAAGCCGGCTCCCGGGTTTTTTTGCTAGGATCCTTGAGGATACTTAGGGATTCCTAGATTTTTCCCTCGTTACATCCTTGTGTCAACATCTAAACTTACATTTTCATTGTCAGATTCATCAAACACACTACCTCACTTACAAAGTTTGATCAACTAATTGCTTAGGCAGCTTTTAACCAAAACAAAGGCCATCGGTGCTCGCCTCGATATGAGTACGACCTATCATCCGCAAACTGATGGTCAAAGCAAACGAACGATTCAGACTCTCGAAGATATGTTACATGCCTGCGTCATTGATTTTGGTAACAACTGGGATGAACATCTACCATTGTGCGAATTCTCGTACAACAACAGTTATCACACTAGCATTCAGTATGCACCCTTCGAGGAACTGTACAGAAGAAAGTGTCGATCACCTATATGTTGGTTCGAAGTTGGTGACAGCCAACTAACAGGCCCAGAGGTTGTGATAGAGAAAACTGAAAGAATCACACAAATTCATGACCGCTTAAAAGCCGCCCGCGATCGTCAGAAGAGCTATGCAGATAACCGTCGTAAAGCCTTATCCTTTGCGAAAGGCGATAAAGTATTACTGAAGGTATCCCCATGGAAAGGCGTCATTCGTTTTGGTAAACGTGGTAAGTTGAACCCTCGCTACATCAGTCCATTCGAAATCATTGAAACAATCGGACCCTGCCGATGAATCCCTACAATTCGTTGAAGAACCTGCCGAGATCGTCGATCGCGCAGTTAAGAAATTGAAGCATAGACGTATACCTCTCGTTAAAGTTCGTTGGAACTCCCGTCGTGGTTCTGAATTTACATGGGAATGCGAAGACTAGTTTCGCGCCAAGTATCCTCATCTTTTTCCTATAGCAGCAGCTCCGCCATGATGACAATCTGAATTTCGGGACGAAATTCTCCCAACTAGGGGAGGATGTGACAACCCGTAAGTTTCTAAGGACTTAAACCGATAATATATACTTATGTGTTAACCGTGTTACGTAACTGTTTACTTGCAACGTGCCAATTTCATCATATTTTCATTCATTTACAATAGGAATATAGCCTTGACGTAGCCTTAAATCATGTTGAAAACAAATCTTGAACATGATGATTTCTTTGCATGGAATGGTCGCTGGAACTTCAATAATAATAAAGCGACTAACCGAATTCGTTTATTTACTTTACCAAACTATGTGGTAAAAGTCATGCATAATCCCGTCATCTCGGGATTAATCACTATTATCATTATCATTTAACGTACATTTTAATCGTAACCTTTGATCGACCTACTATCATTTTATCATTTGCATATTTCACGAATAATTTTAATAAACAACTTCATGTTAAACAACAATGTGTTTAGACAACGACAACAAAACGAGACTTGTGATCCATTCTCTACGTAAACACTGATTTATTTTACGTCCAAAACATTTTATTAAACTTTATTAACGTTCACGAAGAAAATACTTTACATGCATGTAATATATATACACATGCAACGTGATTTTTCAACGTTATTAACCCTCGAGTATTATAGTTCCAAACCCGAGTCATTGTTTTATTATTTTACGTCGTTGTGGATAAATGTTTTAAATAATCAAAACCCGGTTCCCCTATCCTTTTCCTTTCTCTTCTCCTCGTCGCGACCCGCCACCTCTCCCCTCCTTTTTCTTCCCCATGAACTGGTTCCACACGGGATTCGAACCCATGATCTCGTCTCCCTTTCTCCTCTCTCGTGAAACGGCTGGCCACGGGATCGAACCCGAGCCCCTTCTTTCCTCTTTCTCGGCCGGCTAGCAAACCACACCACCACCTTTATTAGTTGCTTATTGGTTTGTGTTGATTCTCAAGATGCCAATTCCATCAACCTTTACACCCTACCAAGTCACCTCCTCCTAGCCTCAACATGTAGGTGGCTAGTTGTCCCCTGAAGTACATGAGTTCTATGGACCAAAGGTCCATAGTTTCCCACCAAAACCTTCCCTTGTCTCTTGCTAATGAATGAACCAAGTTATACATGCCTCTCTTTCCCTCCCAGGATTTGACCGATTCCTCCTCTTCTTTCCTTCCTATTTTCGGCTAGCAAGAGACCAAAACACACACATATTGAGCAAAACATTGAGTTGGACCCTCCTTGTACAAGTGTGTGTGTGAACCGGTTAGTCACAAGGACCGACTCGGTTCCTTTTTTCCCTCTCTCTTTTCGGCTAATCATATACACACACACACCCAACACTTAAACCTCTTCAACCTACAAGACTTTCTGTCACACCCCCAAATCAACCACTAACGGAGTTTATACCGTTAAGGGGTGCGAGCAAACCAAGACCACAACCATTAGTTACAAATACTAAACGAATCAGAGTAAAGTCCAAACATTAATAATAAAAACAGTTTAACAGTACGCAGCGGAAAACATTGTCTTTAGCACTAACCACGTGCTTTACAAAATCAGTGTTTCAAGTTCTCAATTAAGTTTAACTAAAAATAAAATGTCTTCGTGTGCCATGCCAACCCGATCCGGATACTCCTTAGCGATCTGAAAAAGTTTAAACCACGCAAGTGTCAACCTAACGGTTGGTGAGTTCACAGTGGGCTTGTCATGCAGTGGCCCGGTCTCATACATCATATTCGTGTAAACATATTCTTATGTTCAATTTAATTGTGAAAAGCAATTCTTAATGATAACCAAAATCATAGTGTGGTGGTTTAGTAAAAGTATTGTCCGTAACCTACGTTATCGGGTATGTACTAGTTTTGTATAGTTAAAGTGCTCAACCGATATCGCGGGTAGCTAATCCGTTGTTCCATGCACTAAGGAAGTTTGTACCAAAGCTGACCGATAATTGTAGTGGCAGAGCCTCCAGCTATTTTGTTTTGCGGACATATGTCATCGCGGCTTTGCCTCCCCCGTGTCCTCTCGGGATCACGGTCAGATAGGCTGATATTGTACCTCCGTGCACCTCCAGTGTCACGAGGCGGAGTTTGTCAAACTCCAGTAGATCTACCCAACATCCCCTCGCTTTACAATTAATGGCACAATTAAGTTGAGGACTTTTTCAGTTAAAAGGCAATCCTGAGAAATCATGTGATATCATGTGGTTTAGACTTTAACCTACACTAGCCATATTAAAACGGTTTACTTTCGGGTTCTTATGAATCCCGAAAACATTTTTCAGTTTCGTTTTAGAATTAGTTGTTTAAGTAATTCACAAGTGTTTCCCATAAAACACTTCAAGTTCATCAAGTAGGTGCATAGCACTCTAAGTTTTCAGTTTCATCAAGTAGTGCATAGCACTCATAAAGTTGTCAGCATTGTTTTTCATTAGGTTATTCAGTGTGTCCCAAACGGGCTCACAGTAAACGGGTTAGTGACACTCACCTTTGGTTGCGCTGCTACGCTTGCTAAATAATCCAAATATTGATTGCTTATCGAAGACCTATGAACACGTTTAGGTCTTAAGTATTAGTTTTGTGTCTAATCTTTACTTAACGTCACTATGGCCCATAACATAGCACGTTGGAACTACGACTCGACCTACCGACACACGACACCCATGGTTGATCATAAACAAGGGTTCATATACATCAGAAATCAAAGCATGTATCATCATAGCATAATCATGTAAGTCATGGCATAACATTCAAGTAAATTGCACAAGTTTGGATTCTGGTCTCAGTTTCGCTAGCAGTTTCGCTAGGCAGTTTCGCTGTGTGCACGGGCAGCACTTTCGCTAGGCAATACCCGATGACACAGTTTCGCTAGGCTAGTTTCGCTCGAAACTGTTGGCACAGTTTCGCTAGCCTAGTTTCGCCCGAAACTGGTTTGAACTTTCGTTCAGGGAATTTCGCTCGGTAGTTTCGTTCGGACAGGTCTGGTTGGTTTACCCGGCGACACTACAGTTTCGCTACATAGTGTCGCTGGATGAAGATATACATAATTTCGCTACATAATTTCGCCCAGAGAACACACAGTGTCGCTGGTCGCGAAAAACTCACAAATCAGCCTAAAAATCAACCTAACAGCTTCCATACTTCATGTGATTCAATATTCAGCATGTATGATCATTTACGGACATAAAACAGTAAGCTTTAACACCTTAAACATGGGTGTTTATCACCAAATCACCAAAAATGCAATTTAAACCTAAAATGACCTAATCTAGCATAAATCTTCATTATGGTTTGAGTTTACACGTAAAGTTACTGACTTTATGATAGATCTAGCATTCCTAAGCAACATATCAAGAGATCAGGTGATTCCATAGAGGTTTAAGCATGCTTTTTAAGAAAACACATAAAGAACACATAAAAATGGTTTTGGGAGACTCACGATTCGATCTGGGATCCGAATGGATGTTGTCTCGAGGCTGAGCTCACGTCGGCTTGTGATGATTCTCGGCTAACCAGAGATTTCCAGGAGAGAGTGTGTGTGTGTTTTGAGTAAATGGTGCAAAAATGGGATCTCTAGGGTTTTATGTTAATATATAACAGGAGCTAGTTTCGCTGGTCAGTTTCGCTGGCCAAACGAAACTGGCTCTGTTAGTCAGAGAGTTGGCTAATCCGGGCGACACTATAGTTTCGCCCGGTAGTTTCGCTGGAAACCCAAAAGTGACCAGTTTACATTTTAAGCAAGATAAGTACAGTTCATGGATTGTCATGCTATTCACAATACTAAATCATGTATTTAAGTCACATTGCACATAATAACTATAAGTAAATGAACACATAACACATATGGGCGGGTTTGGTGATCAACCAAAGGTCGTGGACGTATTCGGCCTAGTTAAGCATTAGTTACTAAGTTAACACTTATAACGTAACTAACGGAATTGTCTAACGGAAGTAAACCTTGAAATTCTCGGATGTCACATCATCCCCTTGTAAATGGAATTTTCGTCCTGAAAATTATTCTTGTGTTGTAGTATTCGCAGCCTCGGCTGTCGTCGTTGCTGTAGTTGCTGGGGAAAGAAAGCAAAAGTTTTAGGGTTGCCACATCCTCCTCCTGTTAAAGGAATTTTGGTCCCCAAAATTAAATCATACCTTGAGTTTCCATGGACGTTTGCTCGAACAAGTGAGGATACTTTTTCTTCATCTGATCCTCTCGTTCCCAAGTATATTCAAGTCCACGCTTTGAGTTCCATCGGACCTTGACGATCGGAATCTTGCTACGTTTGAGGGCTTTCTCCTCGCGCCCCATGATTTCTACTGGTTGTTCAATAAATCTTAGGTGTTCGTCAATTTCCAATTCCTCCAAAGGAATTATCTCGATGTCTTCAGCCAGGCATTTCTTCAGATTCGAGATGTGAAACACGTTGTGAACTCCATCGAGCTCTGCAGGGAGTCGTAATCGATAGGCCACCGGGCCTACTTCCCTAATGATTTCAAATGGACCGATATAGCGAGGATTCAGCTTTCCACGCTTTCCGAAGCGTATCACTCCCTTCCAGGGGGATACCTTCAATAGTACCTTGTCGCCTACCTCGAACTTCAAAGGTTTACGGCGTTTGTCGGCATAGCTCTTTTGTCTGTCACGTGCTGCGGCTATCCGCTTTCTGATTTGGATAATTTGTTCAGTTGTATCATGAATAATTTCCGGTCCGGTGAGTCCTTTCTCACCTGTTTCGGCCCAACACACGGGCGATCTACATTTCCTGCCATAAAGTGCTTCAAAAGGTGCTGCACCGATGCTCGAATGATAACTGTTGTTGTAGGAGAACTCCACCAACGGAAGATGAGCCTCCCAGTCTTTACCAAAGTCGAGAACGCAAGCTCTGAGCATGTCTTCCAAAGTCTGAATAGTTCGTTCTGTCTGACCGTCGGTCTGCGGGTGATAGGCTGTACTCATATCCAGTCTGGTTCCCAGTGCTTCTTGCATAGATTGCCACAATCGGGAAGTAAATCGAGGATCTCGGTCAGAGATAATAGTCTTAGGCACTCCATGGCGTGCCACAATTCGGTCAATGTACAGCTTTGTTAACTTGTCCATATTGTCACTTTCTCTCATTGGGATAAAGTGTGCAGATTTGGTTAATCGATCGATGATAATCCAAATCGCATATGGTCGATTCGATCGATGAGGTAATCCCGTTACAAAATCCATGGAGATATCCTCCCATTTCCATTCTGGGATCTTTGGCTGCTGTAATAGTCCAGAAGGCTTTTGGTACTCGATCTTAACTCTTGAGCATGTTAAACACTTAGCCACATATCGCGCAATGTCGGCTTTCATGTTCGGCCACCAATACAAGTTCTTCAAATCTTGGTACATTTTATCCGATCCATGGTGCACCGAATACCTTGATTTGTGAGCCTCGTCCATCACGAGCTCACGAAGATTTCCAAGTAAAGGAATCCATATTCTATCATTGTAATATCTGAGTCCATCGGACTTAATTTCAGAGTTACCATCAACCCCTCGCAGTGCTTCAGCTGCGAAATTTTCCTCTTTTAAAGCTTCTTGTTGGGTATCGCGGATCCGATCCGGCAATCCCGTGTGAATGGTAAGTTGCAGCGCTCGTACCCGTCGAGGCTTTTCATACTCTTTCCGACTTAAGGCATCAGCCACAACATTGGCTTTTCCTGGATGATACTTAATTGCTAAGTCATAGTCATTTAGTAACTCGACCCACCGTCGTTGTCGCATGTTGAGATCCTTCTGATCAAAGATGTGTTGTAGGCTTTTGTGGTCGGTAAATATCGTGCACTTTGTTCCGTAGAGGTAATGTCTCCAAATCTTGAGTGCATGAACAACGGCTCCCAATTCCAAATCATGTGTTGTATAATTCTTCTCAGTATCCTTCAGTTGCCTGGACCCGTAGGCAATCACTTTGTCCCGTTGCATCAATACGCAACCGAGTCCTTGGATGGATGCATCGCAGTAAACTACAAAGTCGTCAACCCCATCGGGTAACGCGAGAATCGGAGCTGAACATAACATATCCTTAAGAGTTTGAAACGCGCGTTCTTCTTTTTCACCCCATCTATATTGCACTCCTTTGTGCGTTAAAGCTGTTAAGGGTTGAGCCAATTGTGAGAAACCCTTAATAAATCTTCAGTAATATCCGGCAAGTCCCAAGAATTGTCGGATTTCGGTCGGCGCTCTCGGGGTAGACCAATTCTTGATAGCTTCTACTTTAGCTGGGTCGACATGAATTCCATTCTGATCAACAACGTGTCCAAGAAACTGGACTTCGCGAATCCAAAAATCGCATTTCGAAAACTTAGCATAAAGCTGTTCCTTGCGGAGTAATTCCAAGATAAGTCGTAGGTGATTCTCGTGTTCTTCCTTTGTCTTGGAGTAGATCAAAATATCATCAATGAAAACTATCACGAACTTATCGAGGTACGGCTTGCACACTCGATTCATCAGATCCATAAATACGGCAGGTGCATTGGTTAGCCCAAACGGCATAACCAGAACTCGTAGTGACCATAGCGAGTTCTGAAAGCAGTCTTGGGGACATCTTCATCACGAACACGAAGTTGGTGATATCCAGACCGTAGATCAATCTTTGAAAAGTAGCTTGAACCTTGTAGCTGATCGAAGAGATCGTCGATTCGAGGAAGTGGATACTGATTCTTAATCGTAACCTTGTTAAGCTCTCGGTAGTCAATACACATTCGGAACGTTCCATCATTCTTTTTAACAAACAATACCGGTGCTCCCCATGGGGACGAACTTGGACGAATAAATCCTTTGTCGAGTAGCTCTTGAAGTTGTGCGGAGAGTTCGTTGAGTTCACTTACCGCCAAACGGTAAGGTGCGCGTGCGATCGGAGCGGCTCCAGGAGCTAAATCGATTCCGAACTCGACTTGTCGAAATGGAGGCAAACCAGGCAGATCATCAGGAAATACATCTTGGAAGTCGCGGACTATCGGGTAGTCGTCGATTCTACGTTCGGGAAGTGTCGTGTTGGTGACGTTTGCAAGGATCGCGAAGTGACCTTTACGAAGGCACTTTTGAGCTTTGAGAAACGAAATAATACCGGTTACTGTTCCACCTTTCTCGCCTTGAACTGCTAACACTTCACCGTCCTTGAGTGGAATAAGAACCACTTTTTCTTGGCATAAAATTTCGGCTCGGTTTTCAGAAAACCAATCCATTCCTACTATAACATCAAAACTACCAATCGGGAAAGGCATGAGATCGATTCCTAATGTATGGCCAGCTAGTTCTAACTTACAGTCCTTAACTATCTGAGTCGTATCATGAAGTTTACCATTTGCTAGCTCTACCACATACTTAGCATCTAAGGCAATTGGTTTAGCATTAATCAACTTAGCAAATTTAGTGGAAATAAAGCTTTTCTCAGCACCAGAATTAAACAATACAGTAGCAAAGAAACCATTAAGGATGAATTTACCGTTAATCACGTTGGCATCGTTGCGAGCTTCACCTTGACCCATAACAAAAGCCCTTCCTCTGCCATTTCCACCGTTCCCGTTGTTACCATTCCCGTTGCCATTACCTCCACCATTACCATTCCCACCATTGTTTCCTTGGTTACCGTTTCCCTGTCTTCTTAACTGCGGGCAGTCCCTTTTTATGTGGCCTTGAGCACCGCATTCATAGCAGTTCCCATTACCATTTCCTCTGGGGGCTTCATTGTTGTTATTACGGTTCTGACCATTGTTGTTCCCATTGCCCCGGTTGTTTCCATGGTTGTTGTTGCCATGATTGTTGTTGTTTTGCCTTAGGCGGTTTTGTTGCTCGGGAAGAATCGCCCAACAGTCCTTTGCCTCGTGGCTTTTCTTGCCACACCTTTCACAGCTTAAACTTCTTCTGCAAATACCAGTGTGATGCTTCCCACACTTGTTACACTTGGGCAGGTTACCCTTGTAGTTGCTTTGACCGTTACCGCCCTGACGGTTGTTCCCACTGTTATTCCCAGACCTTTTGCTTTGACCTTGGGAGTTATAGGACCTCCCAGTGCTGTTTCCCACACTTTGATTGTTCATGGAGTTTTCAGGAGCTTCATCATCAGCTTTCCTTTTGCCACTTAAGGCCGTTTTCTCTATGGCCTTAGCAGGAAGTGTACCCTTCTCAATTTCCTGGTCAGTAAGCTTGTGAGCTAAACGGATGGCTTGCTGCACAGTTGTTGGGTTGCTGGCGGTCACCAAGCTCTTGATTTGAGGCGCGAGGCCTTCCAGATAACGCTCAATGCGTTTGAACTCAACATCAACCATTGTGGGGCACAAGATCGCGTACTCATGGTAACGCGCAGTATATTGCTCAATTTCAGACCCAATCATTTTCAGATTCAAGAATTCACCCTCTAACTTCTTCACTTGGTCACGGGGACAGTACTCCTCCATAATCAGCTCCTTAAACGCTTCCCATTGCATGTTATTAGCCGCATCAATCCCAATCATCTGGATTTCGGCATTCCACCAGGAGAGAGCAGCTCCCTCGAAAGTACCAGTCGCAAATTTCACCTTGCTCTCAGCAGGGCAGTTACACATAGAGAAGACCTTCTCAGACTTCTCGATCCACCTGAGGAGTCCTACCGCTCCTTCTTCGCTGGAAAACGTCATTGGCTTACAATCCATGAAGGACTTAAACGTGCAGTGATGGTGGTTTCCTGATGCAATAATAGTTTGGGTTTTAAGTTTAAACAAGTCAAATATAATTCGCTTCGTGCCTTAATTGGCATAATAATTACCCTGAGCGGCGTACGCAGCTTGGACGGCTGCCACAGCGGCTTGCACGTGTTCGTTAATCATAGCTTGTAGTTGTGCAGGCGTCATGTTGATGTTGCTCCTTCCGTGTCCCCTTCCAGACATCTTGCTGGACAGTTAATGTCACACCCCCAATTTCCACTAACGGAGTATAACCGTGTGGGGTGTGATCCAGACCAGGATCCAAGTCTTTAGTTACAACCAAGCCATGGTTAACAGGGGTTAAAAATCATGTATTACAGTTTAAGTTACAGTCCAGAGTTGTACAGTTTCACAGTAAATCAGCGGAAGCATATATAAAGTTTACAAAGTTGTTGTGTTAGTAAAACGATGGATTACTAGCGTAACTGAAATACCGATTTCTCAAAAGGGTTTTACATAGGACAAGTACTGCCAACGCCCGGTGCCATCCATGATCCTCCTAAGCGACCTGAAAAGAATTCAACAATCAAGTGTCAGCCAAGGCTGGTGAGTTCACTAAAGCAGTCTACCCGTCACAAGTAGACCTAATGTTTATGAATAAAGACAGGTAAAACACAATCAATATCATAAGACCAGTAAAATTCCATATCGTAGGTAGCTAGCCTATAGTTATGTACACCTGAATTGTTCGTAACCGAAGCTGACAATGTTTTGATAGGGGATCCCTATGAACCTTGCCTTCCCGTGTCTTGAAGGATCACGGAGGGTAGGCTAACATTGGTCTCAGTCCGACCGCCAGTCGGGAGGGTGCATCCTGTGCACCGCTGAGCGGGGGTGTCAATCCCCAGTAGTACTACTCAATATTACCTCGCTACTGTATATTAACGGCTCGAAAGTAAGGACTTTTTATAAATAAAGTTCAATTCAGTGAAACATATGATATTATGTCGGAAATTTACCCAGTAAGAAATACCTTACCGTTTGGGTCACCATCCTTACCGGATGCAACCACCTGCGCGTTATCGTCCCTGAACGGACATAACAATAATATAAATGAACTCACCTTAGGTTGCTCGGCTTACTCTTCAATAAATCCGATTATGATTGCTAACGAGGACCTAATAATCACATTAAGGTCTTAGGTGTAAGGTTGTGTTTAAAACTACTAGCACGTTGGAAAATACGACACGACACAACGACACACGACACCGATGGTTGATCATACACAAGGGTTCATATACATCAGAAGTCAAAGCATGTATCATCATAGTATAAAGCATGCAAGTCATGGCATATCATTCAAGTAAATTGCACAAGTTTGGATTCTGGTCACAATTTCGCTAGCAGTTTCGCTAGGCAGTTTCGCTGTGTGCACGGGCAGCACTTTCGCTAGGCAATACCCGATGACACAGTTTCGCTAGGCTAGTTTCGCTCGAAACTGTTGGCACAGTTTCGCTAGCCTAGTTTCGCCCGAAACTGGTTTGAACTTTCGTTCAGGGAATTTCGCTCGGTAGTTTCGTTCGGACAGGTCTGGTTGGTTTGCCCGGCGACACTACAGTTTCGCTACATAGTGTCGCTGGATGAAGATATACATAATTTCGCTACATAATTTCGCCTGATGAAGGCACAGTTTCGCTAGTCGCTAAAAAAACCCGTAAATTTGACTAAAAATCTTTCTAACAGCTTCTATACCTCATGCAATTCGATATCTAGCATACCTAAACGTTTACCAACATCATGGGAGCAATTTTAACACCTTAAACATGGTTTCTAGTCATCAAATCACCAAGAACGCATTTTTACATAAAGTGACCTAACTAGCATGGATCTTCATATTGACATGGCAAGTTACAGAATTTACGTTATGTCTAGCATCCCTAGGCATTATAACAGAAGCATACACATTTGCATGTAGGTTTGGTCATCTTTTTAAGCAAAGCACAAAGAGTAGCATAGAAAGAGTGGTCTTGGGGACTCACGGTTGATCTCCAAGCTCGAATGGATGATGATTTGGGGCTGGGATCACGGCGGTTCGTGCTGGTTCCTTGCTGGCCAGAAAGCTCGAGAGAAGGAGAGTGCAGGAGTGTGTGTGTTGTGAGGTGTGAGTAAAAGAAAAATGAGAAGGTTAGGCTTTGGGGTTTCTATATATTGGGGGCTAGTTTCGCCGGCAGTGTCGCTGGCTGTTTCGCTGGCAGTTTCGCTAGCCACGCGAAACTGGTTCCCGAAAACCAAACGTCTTAGCTACCGGGCGAATCTGTAATTTCGCTCGGTAGTTTCGCTGGCCACCAAAAAGGGGCCAATTTACATTCTAAGTAAGATGAACACGATTTCTCGATAAATCACATAAATGCACAATTAATTAAATAAGTATGTTGCATTGCTTCACACAGTGGTAATAAGTAACTAATCATATAACACATATGGACGGGTTCGGTGATCAACCAAAGGTCGTGGACGTATCCGGTCTAGTTAAGTATTAGTTACTACTTGTAATGTGACTAACGGAGATTGCCTAACGGAACTAATGGAATTAACGGAAAAACTTAACGGAG
>JBCNJP010011111.1:0-18226 GCA_039602395.1 Deinandra increscens subsp. villosa
TAGTCCCAACTAAACACACCATATTGGGCCATAATTGGTCGTAAACACAACTTATTGGTTATATAAACACCTTATTAGGACTCATTGGTGCCAACTAACCCTCATTGTCCCTAAACCCACTTTATTGTGCCATCATTGGTCCTAAACACAACGTATTGGTTATATGCACACATTAGTGGGACTCATTGGTCCCAACTAAACACACCTTATTGGGCCATAATTGGTCGTAAACACAACTTATTGGTTATATACACACTTTACTGGGACTCATTGGTCCCAACGGACCCTCATTGCCCTTAAACACACATTATTGGGCCATCATTGGTCCTAAACACAACTTATTGGTTATATAAGACACACCTTACTAGGACTTATTGGTCCCAACCGACCCTCATTGCCCTACTAAACACTCCTTATAGGGCCATCATTGGTCCTAAACACAACTTATTGGTTATATACAAACCTTAGTGGGACTCATTAGTCCCAACTAAACACACATTATTGGGCCATCATTGGTCCTAAACATAACTTATTGGTTATATACACACCTTACTAGGACTTATTGGTTTAACCGACCCTCATTGCCCTACTAAACACACCTTATTGGGCCATCATTGTTCCTAAACATAATTTATTGGTTATATACACACCTTAGTGGGACTCATTAGTCCCAACTAAACACACCATATTGGGCCATAATTGGCCGTAAACACAACTTATTGGTTATATAAACACCTTATTAGGACTCATTGGTGCCAACTAACCCTCATTGTCCCTAAACCCACTTTATTGTGCCATCATTGGTCCTAAACACAACGTATTGGTTATATGCACACATTAGTGGGACTCATTGGTCCCAACTAAACACACCTTATTGGGCCATAATTGGTCTTAAACACAACTTATTGGTTATATACACACTTTATTGGGACTCATTGGTCCCAACGGACCCTCATTGCCCTTAAACACACATTATTGGGCCATCATTGGTCCTAAACACAACTTATTGGTTATATAAGACACACCTTACTAGGACTTATTGGTCCCAACCGACCCTCATTGCCCTACTAAACAATCCTTATAGGGCCATCATTGGTCCTAAACACAACTTATTGGTTATATACAAACCTTAGTGGTACTCATTAGTCCCAACTAAACACACATTATTGGGCCATCATTGGTCCTAAACATAACTTATTGGTTATATAAGACACACCTTACTAGGACTTATTGGTCCCAACCGACCCTCATTGCCCTACTAAACACTCCTTATAGGGCCATCATTGGTCCTAAACACAACTTATTGGTTATATACAAACCTTAGTGGGACTCATTAGTCCCAACTAAACACACATTATTGGGCCATCATTGGTCCTAAACACAACTTATTGGTTATATACACACCTTACTAGGACTTATTGGTTCTAACCGACCCTCATTGCCCTACTAAACACACCTTATTGGGCCATCATTGGTCCTAAACATAATTTATTGGTTATATACACACCTTAGTGGGACTCATTAGTCCCAACTAAACACACCATATTGGGCCATAATTGGTCGTAAACACAACTTATTGGTTATATAAACACCTTATTAGGACTCATTGGTGCCAACTAACCCTCATTGTCCCTAAACCCACTTTATTGTGCCATCATTGGTCCTAAACACAACGTATTGGTTATATGCACACATTAGTGGGACTCATTGGTCCCAACTAAACACACCTTATTGGGCCATAATTGGTCGTAAACACAACTTATTGGTTATATACACACTTTACTGGGACTCATTGGTCCCAACGGACCCTCATTGCCCTTAAACACACATTATTGGGCCATCATTGGTCCTAAACACAACTTATTGGTTATATAAGACACACCTTACTAGGACTTATTGGTCCCAACCGACCCTCATTGCCCTACTAAACACTCCTTATAGGGCCATCATTGGTCCTAAACACAACTTATTGGTTATATACAAACCTTAGTGGGACTCATTAGTCCCAACTAAACACACATTATTGGGCCATCATTGGTCCTAAACATAACTTATTGGTTATATACACACCTTACTAGGACTTATTGGTTTAACCGACCCTCATTGCCCTACTAAACACACCTTATTGGGCCATCATTGTTCCTAAACATAATTTATTGGTTATATACACACCTTAGTGGGACTCATTAGTCCCAACTAAACACACCATATTGGGCCATAATTGGTCGTAAACACAACTTATTGGTTATATAAACACCTTATTAGGACTCATTGGTGCCAACTAACCCTCATTGTCCCTAAACCCACTTTATTGTGCCATCATTGGTCCTAAACACAACGTATTGGTTATATGCACACATTAGTGGGACTCATTGGTCCCAACTAAACACACCTTATTGGGCCATAATTGGTCGTAAACACAACTTATTGGTTATATACACACTTTATTGGGACTCATTGGTCCCAACGGACCCTCATTGCCCTTAAACACACATTATTGGGCCATCATTGGTCCTAAACACAACTTATTGGTTATATAAGACACACCTTACTAGGACTTATTGGTCCCAACCGACCCTCATTGCCCTACTAAACAATCCTTATAGGGCCATCATTGGTCCTAAACACAACTTATTGGTTATATACAAACCTTAGTGGTACTCATTAGTCCCAACTAAACACACATTATTGGGCCATCATTGGTCCTAAACACAACTTATTGGTTATATAAGACACACCTTACTAGGACTTATTGGTCCCAACCGACCCTCATTGCCCTACTAAACACTCCTTATAGGGCCATCATTGGTCCTAAACACAACTTATTGGTTATATACAAACCTTAGTGGGACTCATTAGTCCCAACTAAACACACATTATTGGGCCATCATTGGTCCTAAACACAACTTATTGGTTATATACACACCTTACTAGGACTTATTGGTTCTAACCGACCCTCATTGCCCTACTAAACACACCTTATTGGGCCATCATTGGTCCTAAACATAATTTATTGGTTATATACACACCTTAGTGGGACTCATTAGTCCCAACTAAACACACCATATTGGGCCATAATTGGTCGTAAACACAACTTATTGGTTATATAAACACCTTATTAGGACTCATTGGTGCCAACTAACCCTCATTGTCCCTAAACCCACTTTATTGTGCCATCATTGGTCCTAAACACAACGTATTGGTTATATGCACACATTAGTGGGACTCATTGGTCCCAACTAAACACACCTTATTGGGCCATAATTGGTCGTAAACACAACTTATTGGTTATATACACACTTTATTGGGACTCATTGGTCCCAACGGACCCTCATTGCCCTTAAACACACATTATTGGGCCATCATTGGTCCTAAACACAACTTATTGGTTATATAAGACACACCTTACTAGGACTTATTGGTCCCAACCGACCCTCATTGCCCTACTAAACACTCCTTATAGGGCCATCATTGGTCCTAAACACAACTTATTGGTTATATACAAACCTTAGTGGGACTCATTAGTCCCAACTAAACACACATTATTGGGCCATCATTGGTCCTAAACATAACTTATTGGTTATATACACACCTTACTAGGACTTATTGGTTTAACCGACCCTCATTGCCCTACTAAACACACCTTATTGGGCCATCATTGGTCCTAAACATAATTTATTGGTTATATACACACCTTAGTGGGACTCATTAGTCCCAACTAAACACACCATATTGGGCCATAATTGGTCGTAAACACAACTTATTGGTTATATAAACACCTTATTAGGACTCATTGGTGCCAACTAACCCTCATTGTCCCTAAACCCACTTTATTGTGCCATCATTGGTCCTAAACACAACGTATTGGTTATATGCACACATTAGTGGGACTCATTGGTCCCAACTAAACACACCTTATTGGGCCATAATTGGTCGTAAACACAACTTATTGGTTATATACACACTTTATTGGGACTCATTGGTCCCAACGGACCCTCATTGCCCTTAAACACACATTATTGGGCCATCATTGGTCCTAAACACAACTTATTGGTTATATAAGACACACCTTACTAGGACTTATTGGTCCCAACCGACCCTCATTGCCCTACTAAACACTCCTTATAGGGCCATCATTGGTCCTAAACACAACTTATTGGTTATATACAAACCTTAGTGGGACTCATTAGTCCCAACTAAACACACATTATTGGGCCATCATTGGTCCTAAACACAACTTATTGGTTATATAAGACACACCTTACTAGGACTTATTGGTTCTAACCGACCCTCATTGCCCTACTAAACACACCTTATTGGGCCATCATTGGTCCTAAACACAACTTATTGGTTATATACACACCTTAGTGGGACTCATTAGTCCCAACTAAACACACCATTATTGGGCCATAATTGGTCGTAAACACAACTTATTGGTTATATACACACCTTACTAGGACTCATTGGTGCCAACTGACCCTCATTGCCCTACTAAACACACTTTATTGGGCCATCATTGGTCCTAAACACAACTTATTGGTTATATACACACCTTAGTGGGACTCATTAGTCCCAACTAAACACACCATATTGGGCCATAATTGGTCGTAAACACAACTTATTGGTTATATACACACCTTATTAGGACTCATTGGTGCCCAACTAACCCTCATTGTCCTACTAAACACCTACTTTATTGGTGCCATCATTGGTCCTAAACACAACTTATTGGTTATATACAAACCTTAGTGGGACTCATTAGTCCCAACTAAACACACATTATTGGGCCATCATTGGTCCTAAACACAACTTATTGGTTATATACACACCTTACTAGGACTTATTGGTTCTAACCGACCCTCATTGCCCTACTAAACACACCTTATTGGGCCATCATTGGTCCTAAACATAATTTATTGGTTATATACACACCTTAGTGGGACTCATTAGTCCCAACTAAACACACCATATTGGGCCATAATTGGTCGTAAACACAACTTATTGGTTATATAAACACCTTATTAGGACTCATTGGTGCCAACTAACCCTCATTGTCCCTAAACCCACTTTATTGTGCCATCATTGGTCCTAAACACAACGTATTGGTTATATGCACACATTAGTGGGACTCATTGGTCCCAACTAAACACACCTTATTGGGCCATAATTGGTCGTAAACACAACTTATTGGTTATATACACACTTTATTGGGACTCATTGGTCCCAACGGACCCTCATTGCCCTTAAACACACATTATTGGGCCATCATTGGTCCTAAACACAACTTATTGGTTATATAAGACACACCTTACTAGGACTTATTGGTCCCAACCGACCCTCATTGCCCTACTAAACACTCCTTATAGGGCCATCATTGGTCCTAAACACAACTTATTGGTTATATACAAACCTTAGTGGGACTCATTAGTCCCAACTAAACACACATTATTGGGCCATCATTGGTCCTAAACATAACTTATTGGTTATATACACACCTTACTAGGACTTATTGGTTTAACCGACCCTCATTGCCCTACTAAACACACCTTATTGGGCCATCATTGTTCCTAAACATAATTTATTGGTTATATACACACCTTAGTGGGACTCATTAGTCCCAACTAAACACACCATATTGGGCCATAATTGGTCGTAAACACAACTTATTGGTTATATAAACACCTTATTAGGACTCATTGGTGCCAACTAACCCTCATTGTCCCTAAACCCACTTTATTGTGCCATCATTGGTCCTAAACACAACGTATTGGTTATATGCACACATTAGTGGGACTCATTGGTCCCAACTAAACACACCTTATTGGGCCATAATTGGTCGTAAACACAACTTATTGGTTATATACACACTTTATTGGGACTCATTGGTCCCAACGGACCCTCATTGCCCTTAAACACACATTATTGGGCCATCATTGGTCCTAAACACAACTTATTGGTTATATAAGACACACCTTACTAGGACTTATTGGTCCCAACCGACCCTCATTGCCCTACTAAACACTCCTAATAGGGCCATCATTGGTCCTATACACAACTTATTGGTTATATACAAACCTTAGTGGGACTCATTAGTCCCAACTAAACACACATTATTGGGCCATCATTGGTCCTAAACACAACTTATTGGTTATATACACACCTTACTAGGACTTATTGGTTCTAACCGACCCTCATTGCCCTACTAAACACACCTTATTGGGCCATCATTGGTTCTAAACATAATTTATTGGTTATATACATACCTTAGTGGGACTCATTAGTCCCAACTAAACACAACATATCGGGCCATAATTGGTCGTAAACACAACTTATTGGTTATATAAACACCTTATTAGGACTCATTGGTGCCAACTAACCCTCATTGTCCCTAAACCCACTTTATTGTGCCATCATTGGTCCTAAACACAACGTATTGGTTATATGCACACATTAGTGGGACTCATTGGTCCCAACTAAACACACCTTATTGGGCCATAATTGGTCGTAAACACAACTTATTGGTTATATACACACTTTATTGGGACTCATTGGTCCCAACGGACCCTCATTACCCTTAAACACACATTATTGGGCCATCATTGGTCCTAAACACAACTTATTGGTTATATAAGACGCACCTTACTAGGACTTATTGGTCCCAACCGACCCTCATTGCCCTACTAAACACTCCTTATAGGGCCATCATTGGTCCTAAACACAACTTATTGGTTATATATAAACCTTAGTGGGACTCATTAGTCCCAACTAAACACACATTATTGGGCCATCATTAGTCCTAAACACAACTTATTGGTTATATACACACCTTACTAGGACTTATTGGTTCTAACCGACCCTCATTGCCCTACTAAACACACCTTATTGGGCCATTATTGGTTCTAAGCATAATTTATTGGTTATATACACAACTTAGTGAGACTCATTAGTCCCAACTAAACACACCATATTGGGCCATAATTGGTCGTAAACACAACTTATTGGTTATATAAACACCTTATTAGGACTCATTGGTGCCAACTAACCCTCATTGTCCCTAAACCCACTTTATTGTGCCATCATTGGTCGTAAACACAACGTATTGGTTATATGCACACATTAGTGGGACTCATTGGTCCCAACTAAACACACCTTATTGGGCCATAATTGGTCGTAAACACAACTTATTGGTTATATACACACTTTACTGGGACTCATTGGTCCCAACGGACCCTCATTGCCCTTAAACACACATTATTGGGCCATCATTGGTCCTAAACACAACTTATTGGTTATATAAGACACACCTTACTAGGACTTATTGGTCCCAACCGACCCTCATTGCCCTACTAAACACTCCTTATAGGTCCATCATTGGTCCTAAACACAACTTATTGGTTATATACAAACCTTAGTGGGACTCATTAGTCCCAACTAAACACACATTATTGGGCCATCATTGGTCCTAAACATAACTTATTGGTTATATACACACCGTACTAGGACTTATTGGTTTAACCGACCCTCATTGCCCTACTAAACACACCTTATTGGGCCATCATTGTTCCTAAACATAATTTATTGGTTATATACACACCTTAGTGGGACTCATTAGTCCCAACTAAACACACCATATTGGGCCATAATTGGTCGTAAACACAACTTATTGGTTATATAAACACCTTATTAGGACTCATTGGTGCCAACTAACCCTCATTGTCCCTAAACCCACTTTATTGTGCCATCATTGGTCCTAAACACAACGTATTGGTTATATGCACACATTAGTGGGACTCATTGGTCCCAACTAAACACACCTTATTGGGCCATAATTGGTCTTAAACACAACTTATTGGTTATATACACACTTTATTGGGACTCATTGGTCCCAACGGACCCTCATTGCCCTTAAACACACATTATTGGGCCATCATTGGTCCTAAACACAACTTATTGGTTATATAAGACACACCTTACTAGGACTTATTGGTCCCAACCGACCCTCATTGCCCTACTAAACAATCCTTATAGGGCCATCATTGGTCCTAAACACAACTTATTGGTTATATACAAACCTTAGTGGTACTCATTAGTCCCAACTAAACACACATTATTGGGCCATCATTGGTCCTAAACATAACTTATTGGTTATATACACACCTTACTAGGACTTATTGGTTTAACCGACCCTCATTGCCCTACTAAACACACCTTATTGGGCCATCATTGTTCCTAAACATAATTTATTGGTTATATACACACCTTAGTGGGACTCATTAGTCCCAACTAAACACACCATATTGGGCCATAATTGGTCGTAAACATAACTTATTGGTTATATAAACACCTTATTAGGACTCATTGGTGCCAACTAACCCTCATTGTCCCTAAACCCACTTTATTGTGCCATCATTGGTCCTAAACACAACGTATTGGTTATATGCACACATTAGTGGGACTCATTGGTCCCAACTAAACACACCTTATTGGGCCATAATTGGTCGTAAACACAACTTATTGGTTATATACACACATTTATTGGGACTCATTGGTCCCAACGGACCCTCATTGCCCTTAAACACACATTATTGGGCCATCATTGGTCCTAAACACAACTTATTGGTTATATAAGACACACCTTACTAGGACTTATTGGTTCTAACCGACCCTCATTGCCCTACTAAACACACCTTATTGGGCCATCATTGTTCCTAAACATAATTTATTGGTTATATACATACCTTAGTGGGACTCATTAGTCCCAACTAAACACAACATTATTGGGCCATAATTGGTCGTAAACACAACTTATTGGTTATATAAGACACACCTTACTAGGACTTATTGGTCCCAACCGACCCTCATTGCCCTACTAAACACTCCTTATAGGGCCATCATTGGTCCTAAACACAACTTATTGGTTATATACAAACCTTAGTGGGACTCATTAGTCCCAACTAAACACACATTATTGGGCCATCATTGGTCCTAAACATAACTTATTGGTTATATACACACCTTACTAGGACTTATTGGTTCTAACCGACCCTCATTGCCCTACTAAACACACCTTATTGGGCCATCATTGGTTCCTAAACATAATTTATTGGTTATATACACACCTTAGTGGGACTCATTAGTCCCAACTAAACACACCATATTGGGCCATAATTGGTCGTAAACACAACTTATTGGTTATATAAACACCTTATTAGGACTCATTGGTGCCAACTAACCCTCATTGTCCCTAAACCCACTTTATTGTGCCATCATTGGTCCTAAACACAACGTATTGGTTATATGCACACATTAGTGGGACTCATTGGTCCCAACTAAACACACCTTATTGGGCCATAATTGGTCTTAAACACAACTTATTGGTTATATACACACTTTATTGGGACTCATTGGTCCCAACGGACCCTCATTGCCCTTAAACACACATTATTGGGCCATCATTGGTCCTAAACACAACTTATTGGTTATATAAGACACACCTTACTAGGACTTATTGGTCCCAACCGACCCTCATTGCCCTACTAAACACTCCTTATAGGGCCATCATTGGTCCTAAACACAACTTATTGGTTATATACAAACCTTAGTGGGACTCATTAGTCCCAACTAAACACACATTATTGGGCCATCATTGGTCCTAAACATAACTTATTGGTTATATACACACCTTACTAGGACTTATTGGTTTAACCGACCCTCATTGCCCTACTAAACACACCTTATTGGGCCATCATTGTTCCTAAACATAATTTATTGGTTATATACACACCTTAGTGGGACTCATTAGTCCCAACTAAACACACCATATTGGGCCATAATTGGTCGTAAACATAACTTATTGGTTATATAAACACCTTATTAGGACTCATTGGTGCCAACTAACCCTCATTGTCCCTAAACCCACTTTATTGTGCCATCATTGGTCCTAAACACAACGTATTGGTTATATGCACACATTAGTGGGACTCATTGGTCCCAACTAAACACACCTTATTGGGCCATAATTGGTCTTAAACACAACTTATTGGTTATATACACACTTTATTGGGACTCATTGGTCCCAACGGACCCTCATTGCCCTTAAACACACATTATTGGGCCATCATTGGTCCTAAACACAACTTATTGGTTATATAAGACACACCTTACTAGGACTTATTGGTCCCAACCGACCCTCATTGCCCTACTAAACACATCCTTATAGGGCCATCATTGGTCCTAAACACAACTTATTGGTTATATACAAACCTTAGTGGTACTCATTAGTCCCAACTAAACACACATTATTGGGCCATCATTGGTCCTAAACATAACTTATTGGTTATATACACACCTTACTAGGACTTATTGGTTTAACCGACCCTCATTGCCCTACTAAACACACCTTATTGGGCCATCATTGTTCCTAAACATAATTTATTGGTTATATACACACCTTAGTGGGACTCATTAGTCCCAACTAAACACACCATATTGGGCCATAATTGGTCGTAAACATAACTTATTGGTTATATAAACACCTTATTAGGACTCATTGGTGCCAACTAACCCTCATTGTCCCTAAACCCACTTTATTGTGCCATCATTGGTCCTAAACACAACATATTGGTTATATGCACACATTAGTGGGACTCATTGGTCCCAACTAAACACACCTTATTGGGCCATAATTGGTCGTAAACACAACTTATTGGTTATATACACACATTTATTGGGACTCATTGGTCCCAACTGACCCTCATTGCCCTTAAACACACATTATTGGGCCATCATTGGTCCTAAACACAACTTATTGGTTATATAGACACACCTTACTAGGACTTATTGGTTCTAACCGACCCTCATTGCCCTACTAAACACACCTTATTGGGCCATCATTGTTTCTAAACATAATTTATTGGTTATATACATACCTTAGTGGGACTCATTAGTCCCAACTAAACACAACATATCGGGCCATAATTGGTCGTAAACACAACTTATTGGTTATATAAACACCTTATTAGGACTCATTGGTGCCAACTAACCCTCATTGTCCCTAAACCCACTTTATTGTGCCATCATTGGTCCTAAACACAACGTATTGGTTATATGCACACATTAGTGGGACTCATTGGTCCCAACTAAACACACCTTATTGGGCCATAATTGGTCGTAAACACAACTTATTGGTTATATACACACTTTATTGGGACTCATTGGTCCCAACGGACCCTCATTGCCCTTAAACACACATTATTGGGCCATCATTGGTCCTAAACACAACTTATTGGTTATATAAGACAGCACCTTACTAGGACTTATTGGTCCCAACCGACCCTCATTGCCCTACTAAACACTCCTTATTGGGCCATCATTGGTCCTAAACACAACTTATTGGTTATATACAAACCTTAGTGGGACTCATTAGTCCCAACTAAACACACATTATTGGGCCATCATTAGTCCTAAACACAACTTATTGGTTATATACACACCTTACTAGGACTTATTGGTTCTAACCGACCCTCATTGCCCTACTAAACACACCTTATTGGGCCATCATTGGTTCTAAGCATAATTTATTGGTTATATACACACCTTAGTGGGACTCATTAGTCCCAACTAAACACACCATATTGGGCCATAATTGGTCGTAAACACAACTTATTGGTTATATAAACACCTTATTAGGACTCATTGGTGCCAACTAACCCTCATTGTCCCTAAACCCACTTTATTGTGCCATCATTGGTCCTAAACACAACGTATTGGTTATATGCACACATTAGTGGGACTCATTGGTCCCAACTAAACACACCTTATTGGGCCATAATTGGTCGTAAACACAACTTATTGGTTATATACACACTTTATTGGGACTCATTGGTCCCAACGGACCCTCATTGCCCTTAAACACACATTATTGGGCCATCATTGGTCCTAAACACAACTTATTGGTTATATAAGACACACCTTACTAGGACTTATTGGTCCCAACCGACCCTCATTGCCCTACTAAACACTCCTTATAGGGCCATCATTGGTCCTAAACACAACTTATTGGTTATATACAAACCTTAGTGGGACTCATTAGTCCCAACTAAACACACATTATTGGGCCATCATTGGTCCTAAACATAACTTATTGGTTATATACACACCTTACTAGGACTTATTGGTTTAACCGACCCTCATTGCCCTACTAAACACACCTTATTGGGCCATCATTGTTCCTAAACATAATTTATTGGTTATATACACACCTTAGTGGGACTCATTAGTCCCAACTAAACACACCATATTGGGCCATAATTGGCCGTAAACACAACTTATTGGTTATATAAACACCTTATTAGGACTCATTGGTGCCAACTAACCCTCATTGTCCCTAAACCCACTTTATTGTGCCATCATTGGTCCTAAACACAACGTATTGGTTATATGCACACATTAGTGGGACTCATTGGTCCCAACTAAACACACCTTATTGGGCCATAATTGGTCTTAAACACAACTTATTGGTTATATACACACTTTATTGGGACTCATTGGTCCCAACGGACCCTCATTGCCCTTAAACACACATTATTGGGCCATCATTGGTCCTAAACACAACTTATTGGTTATATAAGACACACCTTACTAGGACTTATTGGTCCCAACCGACCCTCATTGCCCTACTAAACAATCCTTATAGGGCCATCATTGGTCCTAAACACAACTTATTGGTTATATACAAACCTTAGTGGACTCATTAGTCCCAACTAAACACACATTATTGGGCCATCATTGGTCCTAAACACAACTTATTGGTTATATACACACCTTACTAGGACTTATTGGTTTAACCGACCCTCATTGCCCTACTAAACACACCTTATTGGGCCATCATTGGTCCTAAACATAATTTATTGGTTATATACACACCTTAGTGGGACTCATTAGTCCCAACTAAACACACATTATTGGGCCATCATTGGTCCTAAACATAACTTATTGGTTATATACACACCTTACTAGGACTTATTGGTTTAACCGACCCTCATTGCCCTACTAAACACACCTTATTGGGCCATCATTGGTCCTAAACATAATTTATTGGTTATATACACACCTTAGTGGGACTCATTAGTCCCAACTAAACACACCATATTGGGCCATAATTGGTCGTAAACACAACTTATTGGTTATATACACACCTTATTAGGACTCATTGGTCCCAACTGACCCTCATTGTCCCTTAAACACACATTATTGGGCCATCATTGGTCCTAAACACAACTTATTGGTTATATAAGACACACCTTACTAGGACTTATTGGTCCCAACCGACCCTCATTGCCCTACTAAACACTCCTTATAGGGCCATCATTGGTCCTAAACACAACTTATTGGTTATATACAAACCTTAGTGGGACTCATTAGTCCCAACTAAACACACATTATTGGGCCATCATTGGTCCTAAACACAACTTATTGGTTATATACACACCTTACTAGGACTTATTGGTTCTAACCGACCCTCATTGCCCTACTAAACACACCTTATTGGGCCATCATTGTTCCTAAACATAATTTATTGGTTATATACACACCTTAGTGGGACTCATTAGTCCCAACTAAACACACCATATTGGGCCATAATTGGTCGTAAACACAACTTATTGGTTATATAAACACCTTATTAGGACTCATTGGTGCCAACTAACCCTCATTGTCCCTAAACCCACTTTATTGTGCCATCATTGGTCCTAAACACAACGTATTGGTTATATGCACACATTAGTGGGACTCATTGGTCCCAACTAAACACACCTTATTGGGCCATAATTGGTCTTAAACACAACTTATTGGTTATATACACACTTTATTGGGACTCATTGGTCCCAACGGACCCTCATTGCCCTTAAACACACATTATTGGGCCATCATTGGTCCTAAACACAACTTATTGGTTATATAAGACACACCTTACTAGGACTTATTGGTCCCAACCGACCCTCATTGCCCTACTAAACAATCCTTATAGGGCCATCATTGGTCCTAAACACAACTTATTGGTTATATACAAACCTTAGTGGTACTCATTAGTCCCAACTAAACACACATTATTGGGCCATCATTGGTCCTAAACATAACTTATTGGTTATATACACACCTTACTAGGACTTATTGGTTTAACCGACCCTCATTGCCCTACTAAACACACCTTATTGGGCCATCATTGTTCCTAAACATAATTTATTGGTTATATACACACCTTAGTGGGACTCATTAGTCCCAACTAAACACACCATATTGGGCCATAATTGGTCGTAAACATAACTTATTGGTTATATAAACACCTTATTAGGACTCATTGGTGCCAACTAACCCTCATTGTCCCTAAACCCACTTTATTGTGCCATCATTGGTCCTAAACACAACATATTGTTTATATGCACACATTAGTGGGACTCATTGGTCCCAACTAAACACACCTTATTGGGCCATATTTGGTCGTAAACACAACTTATTGGTTATATACACACATTTTTGGGACTCATTGGTCCCAACTGACCCTCATTGCCCTTAAACACACATTATTGGGCCATCATTGGTCCTAAACACAACTTATTGGTTATATAACACACCTTACTAGGACTTATTGGTTCTAACCGACCCTCATTGCCCTACTAAACACACCTTATTGGGCCATCATTGTTTCTAAACATAATTTATTGGTTATATACATACCTTAGTGGGACTCATTAGTCCCAACTAAACACAACATATCGGGCCATAATTGGTCGTAAACACAACTTATTGGTTATATAAACACCTTATTAGGACTCATTGGTGCCAACTAACCCTCATTGTCCCTAAACCCACTTTATTGTGCCATCATTGGTCCTAAACACAACATATTGGTTATATGCACACATTAGTGGGACTCATTGGTCCCAACTAAACACACCTTATTGGGCCATAATTGGTCGTAAACACAACTTATTGGTTATATACACACTTTATTGGGACTCATTGGTCCCAACGGACCCTCATTGCCCTTAAACACACATTATTGGGCCATCATTGGTCCTAAACACAACTTATTGGTTATATAAGAAGCACCTTACTAGGACTTATTGGTCCCAACCGACCCTCATTGCCCTACTAAACACTCCTTATTGGGCCATCATTGGTCCGAAACACAACTTATTGGTTATATACAAACCTTAGTGGGACTCATTAGTCCCAACTAAACACACATTATTGGGCCATCATTGGTCCTAAACACAACTTATTGGTTATATACACACCTTACTAGGACTTATTGGTTCTAACCGACCCTCATTGCCCTACTAAACACACCTTATTGGGCCATCATTGGTTCTAAACATAATTTATTGGTTATATACACACCTTAGTGGGACTCATTAGTCCCAACTAAACACACCATATTGGGCCATAATTGGTCGTAAACACAACTTATTGGTTATATAAACACCTTATTAGGACTCATTGGTGCCAACTAACCCTCATTGTCCCTAAACCCACTTTATTGTGCCATCATTGGTCGTAAACACAACGTATTGGTTATATGCACACATTAGTGGGACTCATTGGTCCCAACTAAACACACCTTATTGGGCCATAATTGGTCGTAAACACAACTTATTGGTTATATACACACTTTACTGGGACTCATTGGTCCCAACGGACCCTCATTGCCCTTAAACACACATTATTGGGCCATCATTGGTCCTAAACACAACTTATTGGTTATATAAGACACACCTTACTAGGACTTATTGGTCCCAACCGACCCTCATTGCCCTACTAAACACTCCTTATAGGGCCATCATTGGTCCTAAACACAACTTATTGGTTATATACAAACCTTAGTGGGACTCATTAGTCCCAACTAAACACACATTATTGGGCCATCATTGGTCCTAAACATAACTTATTGGTTATATACACACCTTACTAGGACTTATTGGTTTAACCGACCCTCATTGCCCTACTAAACACACCTTATTGGGCCATCATTGTTCCTAAACATAATTTATTGGTTATATACACACCTTAGTGGGACTCATTAGTCCCAACTAAACACACCATATTGGGCCATAATTGGCCGTAAACACAACTTATTGGTTATATAAACACCTTATTAGGACTCATTGGTGCCAACTAACCCTCATTGTCCCTAAACCCACTTTATTGTGCCATCATTGGTCCTAAACACAACGTATTGGTTATATGCACACATTAGTGGGACTCATTGGTCCCAACTAAACACACCTTATTGGGCCATAATTGGTCTTAAACACAACTTATTGGTTATATACACACTTTATTGGGACTCATTGGTCCCAACGGACCCTCATTGCCCTTAAACACACATTATTGGGCCATCATTGGTCCTAAACACAACTTATTGGTTATATAAGACACACCTTACTAGGAGCTTTATTGGTCCCAACCGACCCTCATTGCCCTACTAAACAATCCTTATAGGGCCATCATTGGTCCTAAACACAACTTATTGGTTATATACAAACCTTAGTGGTACTCATTAGTCCCAACTAAACACACATTATTGGGCCATCATTGGTCCTAAACATAACTTATTGGTTATATACACACCTTACTAGGACTTATTGGTTTAACCGACCCTCATTGCCCTACTAAACACACCTTATTGGGCCATCATTGTTCCTAAACATAATTTATTGGTTATATACACACCTTAGTGGGACTCATTAGTCCCAACTAAACACACCATATTGGGCCATAATTGGTCGTAAACATAACTTATTGGTTATATAAACACCTTATTAGGACTCATTGGTGCCAACTAACCCTCATTGTCCCTAAACCCACTTTATTGTGCCATCATTGGTCCTAAACACAACGTATTGGTTATATGCACACATTAGTGGGACTCATTGGTCCCAACTAAACACACCTTATTGGGCCATAATTGGTCTTAAACACAACTTATTGGTTATATACACACTTTATTGGGACTCATTGGTCCCAACGGACCCTCATTGCCCTTAAACACACATTATTGGGCCATCATTGGTCCTAAACACAACTTATTGGTTATATAAGACACACCTTACTAGGACTTATTGGTCCCAACCGACCCTCATTGCCCTACTAAACACTCCTTATAGGGCCATCATTGGTCCTAAACACAACTTATTGGTTATATACAAACCTTAGTGGGACTCATTAGTCCCAACTAAACACACATTATTGGGCCATCATTGGTCCTAAACATAACTTATTGGTTATATACACACCTTACTAGGACTTATTGGTTTAACCGACCCTCATTGCCCTACTAAACACACCTTATTGGGCCATCATTGTTCCTAAACATAATTTATTGGTTATATACACACCTTAGTGGGACTCATTAGTCCCAACTAAACACACCATATTGGGCCATAATTGGTCGTAAACATAACTTATTGGTTATATAAACACCTTATTAGGACTCATTGGTGCCAACTAACCCTCATTGTCCCTAAACCCACTTTATTGTGCCATCATTGGTCCTAAACACAACATATTGTTTATATGCACACATTAGTGGGACTCATTGGTCCCAACTAAACACACCTTATTGGGCCATATTTGGTCGTAAACACAACTTATTGGTTATATACACACATTTTTGGGACTCATTGGTCCCAACTGACCCTCATTGCCCTTAAACACACATTATTGGGCCATCATTGGTCCTAAACACAACTTATTGGTTATATACACACCTTACTAGGACTTATTGGTTCTAACCGACCCTCATTGCCCTACTAAACACACCTTATTGGGCCATCATTGTTTCTAAACATAATTTATTGGTTATATACATACCTTAGTGGGACTCATTAGTCCCAACTAAACACAACATATCGGGCCATAATTGGTCGTAAACACAACTTATTGGTTATATAAACACCTTATTAGGACTCATTGGTGCCAACTAACCCTCATTGTCCCTAAACCCACTTTATTGTGCCATCATTGGTCCTAAACACAACATATTGGTTATATGCACACATTAGTGGGACTCATTGGTCCCAACTAAACACACCTTATTGGGCCATAATTGGTCGTAAACACAACTTATTGGTTATATACACACTTTATTGGGACTCATTGGTCCCAACGGACCCTCATTGCCCTTAAACACACATTATTGGGCCATCATTGGTCCTAAACACAACTT
>JBCNJP010011112.1:0-18223 GCA_039602395.1 Deinandra increscens subsp. villosa
TTATCGTTTATATCATCGTATTCTCGTGTTATCTTCATCCTTCTTCTTGAATAAATCACCTACGAGGATTCCGCACTCGTTAGTGATTAATATATCGTGTTCAGGAGTTTTTCAGGACCTACAATATACATATACATATACATATACATATACATATACATATACATATACATATACATATACATATACATATACATATACATATACATATACATATACATATACATATACATATACATATACATATACATATACAGGGGCAGATTGTTGGATATTAGATGTCCTGACCCGACATTTAATGTAAGCGACCCGGTTTTGACCCGGAAGAGTTATATCGGATTCAACGAACTATTAATTAGTTACTTGTTAATTAATTAAATCAAACGGTTAAAATAAACAAATACTTTTTATTTATTTAAATAAATGTAACGAAACGAATCTATCGTAAAATAGTTTACGAGAATTGTCGGCGGGACATTATATAGCTGTTAGCGGTTAACGGACTAATGATATCGATGGGTTTGAAGTGACGGACCGCGAGTTGGGCTTTAGTTTACTAAAAGCCCGACGAGAATGATTAAAAGGAGAGATTAGGGTAGGAGAACCCTAATCGCAAATTGGCTCCTCCTCCCCTTTCCTTGCTTGCGTCGCCGTCACCCCCTCCTCTATCTCTCTCATTTTCGGCGCAACACAACCACCACCATCTGTCGCACGTCGCCGCTATATTGGTGAAAAGAGATCCACGTTTGATCGCCGCCGCAATGAAATTGGAAACCACCGCCGCCGTCGTTCGAGCCGCCGCCACCGACGAGAGACCCGCCGCCGCCGCCCGTGACGCCGTCGCCGCTAAAATCTTCAGTAAGGACCACCGCGAGGTGGTTCTCGCTTTACCTGAGCTACCAAGGCCAATGTTTGAGCCCTCGCGTGCCACCACCGTTCGAATCGGGTGAAAACCCTAAGTGGCCGGTGCCATTGTATGCCGCCGCCGTTACGCCACTTCCTCCGCCGCCTCCACGCACGACAGACAAAATCGTTTCCATAACGGTTTCATTGTCAAGCACTGCGGAACCATTCGATTGGAATGCTATGATGCATAGCATGGTTTCGTTACCACCACCACCACTGCCGGTTCATGAGATGAACAAGGCCGTAGTGCCTGAGGCCCCCGTCTTCAAAGTCGGTTGAAGACTTGACTCGCCGGTTCAAGCCGGGCGTTACTGTTGATCCTAGCGCCAGTTCGTGGAACCCCGACTCCGCCAAGGTATATCTATATTGTTTAGATTAATTCATTTATTTTTCTGTATTTACGCGTACACGGTGATCAGATCCTGTTTACGCACACTTATTCAGCCCGACCCAGTTTTGGTTTTTTCATGAATGTCGTTGTGTTATGTGTTTTTGTTTTGGATTCGCCCACTTTGATTGGGTTCAAAATTGTAGTTAATTTCAAAATAGATTAGGTTTTATTTTAATTACTCACCTTCGCCTGGACAAACGAGACGAGCTAGATGCGACAACCCCGTTTGGAGATTACCTTTTCGAAAATGGCAAGGACCCAAAACAAGACAGAGATTCCTCAGGACACGCAGGAGCTTGTTGAAGCTAGTGGGAGCGACTAAATCGATCAGGGAGTTTTTCTACCTTGTGGTTGGTTTACTTTTACGTCCCTCGACCTTCCTCGATATTGTCATAGGCTCTGACAATATCGAAACCCCTGTAGGGCTGAATATGTGCATGTGTGTTTGCTTGTCTTTTTGGTTGCTTGTCTTAATTCTGATTAACGCACCAACAAAAATCCAAACTTAGTATACCGAAATTGTCACACCTCCAATTTACCACCAATGAAGTTTTACCGTGTGATGACAAGATCCCTGGCAACTTAGGCGATTAGGGTTTTCTCACCGAAAACTTCTTGCCGCCGGCGTTACTCCGTAAGTTCACCGGCTCCGTTCTCGGTTCTGCGCTAATCCACCTACATCCCTAGTATTCCTGTATTCATCGTTTTCCTCACTCGGGTAGTGATCTCAGTGGTGGGTTGCTAGGGTTTCCCATCACCACTGGTGATCGCATCCTCCGGGTGGTGATTCCGGTGGAACGTGCTCTACTATCGGTGGACAGGTGTTTAGGGTTGGGACCGCTACTTGCTTTTCATCGTTGTCCTATTCCGGAATCATGTGTCGTCTTTCTACGGGTGTTCAACGATCTGTTTTGCGTTGTAAGTCGATCTCAAGCTGTATCTGTTTTGTGACACCTCGTCCAAAACAGGTCAAACCTCTCTCCATTGACTTTTAATTTAATGTTCATACGTTTTAATTATGTGATTAATTGAAATAGTTTCGATGATTAACTAATAACTTATTTAATCCCACGTTTATAAATCCATAAAATATGAAAGTTTTCATATTTTAAATATGGAACTTCAATAATAAAAATTTTAATATAAAGTTTGAATTTTTATATTTTATCAAAACTAATATAAACCGTTCCACCTTAAAACGTTTAATGAATTTAAATTGTGATAAAAACATTTTGTTGTCAAGACTTAACCAAACGAGATCCGATATAACTATTGGGCCCGGTTAGGCCCAATAAGCCCGAAACAATCCGAATGAACCCAAAAATTCACCCGGTGACTCGACTCGACTAACCGAGCAACCAACCCGACCCAGAGGCCTGACCCGCGGCGCAAATTGCCTTGGGCCGAACCCGGATCCCTTCCTCTTTCCGACCCACTCGAAAAACAACCCAACCTGGCCCGCCTACCCCTCCCCCCCCCCCTCGGCCCAAACCAAGAAAAACCGGCCCATCCGCCCGGTTCCCACTTGGGCTTCGACCCAACCCCCCTCCCGATTTCATGGGCTTCGGCCCAACCTCCAAATCTTTTATCTTAAATAGTTTTGGCCCGTGATTTTTATAAAATTAACCCACTTGATTTTATAAACTTTTGGCCCAAGAAATTATTTAAAACCCATCACCTTTATAGTTTTATTTCACTAAGAATTAAATTATAAAAGTTGTGATTTTTACCAACCTCTAACCACTTTATATTTTATAAAATATTCACCATTTTATAAAACCATGGAAAAGTTATAAAACTAAATCTCCTACCCAAGATTTGTTGGGTGAATTAGAGCTAGACAACACCTCACTCTATGATGTGATTAGTGGCATAGGGGAGAATTACCCATTGGTTAATAAACCCAATTTTGATTATAAGAGAGAGGGAGCCACCACCAAGTCCCACACACCTCAACTCACTCTCTCCTTCCTCTCCCTTGTGCTTCGGCCGAACCCCAGCCCCACAGCCCTGCCGCCGCTGCCGGACCACCACCGGCCACCCCCTGCTACCGCAGCTCCGCCACCTGCCACCGCCGGAACCACCACCGGACTCCCCTCCTCTCCACCGATTTTCTTCTCCTTCCTTGTGAGTTTTCTAGCTCATTGCCTTCATTTCTACATGCTTTCACACTCAAGTTACCTCCAAAGTCTTGACAACAAAAATCTTAAACTACTTGCATTTTGTTAAACCAATTAACCGACCTCTCTTTTTTATCTCTTTTCTTCAAGAATCAAAGCATTCTCTTGGTGTCTTAGGACTTAAAGAAGCCAAGGAATGTGGTGAAACACATCTATGAAATCTATGGAAAGTAATATGGTGTGCACCATGATTCTTGTGTTCTTGAAATCTTTGATTTCATGTTATTTGGTTTAACAAAATCTTAACTCTTTTATGTTCATATAATCATAAAAGATGACTAACTAAAATGATATATGATTATATGTTTAATTTGTCCTAACACATGATAAGTGTTAGTTGATTTTTATTTATTTAAATTGTCCTAACACTAGTGTGTTAATATATTGTCAACTAATTTTGGTCCTAACACTTTATGTGTTAGTTGATATAATTATGGATTATGTTATAATGCTAGATATGGATTTAAACATGATTACTAGAATTATAATCATAACAAATGTTAATGGATGAGAAAATATAAATAAACATGTCATATGATTGTTTAGTGGCTTGGGTAGGTTAAAATAAATAAAAGATTACAAGTTTTTGTCATGGATTATTTTTATAAAACATCATCCAAAAATGGTAAAAAGATCATTTATGTCAAATTATTAAAACACTTGGACTTATTATAAGTTTTAAAGATTCCTTAAAAATACTACAAAAAGCAAGAAAATCTAACATTTGTCTTTTAGGAGTAAATGTGGATTGTTTTTATAAAAATAAAGGATTTTATAAAAATAAAGACAAGTCTTACATGTTGGAAGACTTAATGAAATTTTTACGATCCTTTTGATAAATTTAAAACGATCTAGACTTAATGACGTTGCGTAGTAATAAAACTGGGTCCACCACGGCGATATACACGATAACGTCGGAACAAGTAAAGTTATTTAAAGACATGACTCGTTCTATAAAAAGATAACAGGAAAAATCTATAAGTCCAAGTGATGTTTAAAATTATATGTTTCACGATGTTTTAAAAAGAAATGAATATTTCATGCAAATGAATTATTAAACGATTTCGAGATATTAAATGATTAAATGTTGTGATTTAAAAATACATCTTTCAAACAATTCATGTTTTAAGATAAAAAGAAACTTTAAATAATTATCATTTGACTAATAATTATTTACAAGAGTTTAAAACTTTGATTTAATCAAAGTTCACCAAGAAATGTTAATCATAATTATTTAAAAATAATTATAACTTGCATGATTAACAAATCAAACACATAATTATTTAATTAAAAATAATTATACGAACTCGTGAAAATAATAATAAACATTATTATTTTAACTCGATGTTCAATACTTGATTTAAATTATTAAATGATCATTCCTTGTTTATATTTATTTAACATAAATATAAATCATCACGAAAGTATTTATTTAATAAATACAAGCTAACGGGTTTTCAAACGAATACAAACGGGATTACAATGTCAAGACTTGACTGGTATCACTTGGGTGACTTATGTTACTCAAATGATTGTACACCTTATGCATGTGCCTAATATTTATTTATTTAGGACGTTACGTGCTATTGTTCCTACATTGTTTATTTACCGACTACCTGCTGATCCAGTGAGTTTCACGACCCCTTTTCTTTTAACTGTTTTATACTTTGAGGGAGAAATCATGAAAACTGATAAATGCTATTTACTTAATATTATGGTTTATCTGTTAGCCGTATGACTGCTTGTTCTCTTACTGATTGCCCAATTATGGTACATTATCGTTATAAACGTTTGTACAACTGTATCCCACCATTAATTGATTTCAATTATTTCTGTACGAAACGATAGCTAGTGAATAGATCTATTTGAGTTGACAACCCTGCCCTAACTGGTAGCTCCAGTTCTGACTACAGATTGTCTGGGGGTACACGTCAGTTATTCTGCTCTGTTCAGTATCTCTCGGGCGAGATACTATAGGTGGGTAAACCGTTACATATACATATACGTATACATATACATATACATATACATATACATATACATATACATATACATATACATATACATATACATATACATATACATATACATATACATATACATATACAGGGGCAGATTATTGGATATTAGATGTCCTGACCCGACATTTAATGTAAGCGACCCGGTTTTGACCCGGAAGAGTTACACCGGAGTCAACGAACTATTAATTAATTACTTGTTAATTAATTAAATCAAACGGTTAAAATAAACAAATACTTTTTATTTATTTAAATAAATGTAACGAAACGAATCTATCGTAAAATAGTTTACGAGAATTGTCGGCGGGACATTATCTAGCTGTTAGCGGTTAACGGACTAATGATATCGATGGGTTTGAAGTGACGGACCGCGAGTTGGGCTTTAGTTTACTAAAAGCCCGAAGAGAATGATTAAAAGGAGAGATTAGGGTAGGAGAACCCTAATCGCAAATTGGCTCCTCCTCCCCTTTCCTTGCTTGCGTCGCCGTCACCCCCTCCTCTATCTCTCTCATTTTCGGCGCAACACAACCACCACCATCTGTCGCACGTCGCCGCTATATTGGTGAAAAGAGATCCACGTTTGATCGTCGCCGCAATGAAATTGGAAACCACCGGCGCCGTCGTCCGAGCCGCCGCCACCGACGAGAGACCCGCCGCCGCCGCCCGTGACGCCGTCGCCGCCAAAATCTTCAGTAAGGACCACCGCGAGGTGGTTCTCGCTTTACCTGAGCTACCAAGGCCAATGTTTGAGCCCTCGCGTGCCACCACCGTTCGAATCGGGTGAAAACCCTAAGTGGCCGGTGCCATTGTATGCCGCCGCCGTTACGCCACTTCCTCCGCCGCCTCCACGCACGACGGACAAAATCGTTTCCACAACGGTTTCATCGTCAAGCACTGCGGAACCATTCGATTGGAATGCTATGATGCATAGCATGGTTTCGTTACCACCACCACTACTGCCGGTTCATGAGATGAACAAGGCCGTGGTGCCTGAGGCCCCCGACTTCAAAGTCGGTTGAAGACTTGACTCGCCGGTTTAAGTCAGGCGTTACTGTTTATCCTAGCGCCAGTTCGCGGAACCCCGACTCCGCCAAGGTATATCTATATTGTTTAGATTAATTCATTTATTTTTCTGTATTTACGCGTACACGGTGATCAGATCCTGTCTACGGTTTTACTAGAATTCGCGTTGTAAAACATTTTTTCGCTGTGTAATTAATCCTGATGTATTAACCCCGTATATTTAGCCGGTAAATAATTAAAATGGGCAACCCGGATACCTACTGTAAAACCCAACAGTGGTATCAGAGCCACGATCACCGAGCGTAAATCAGAACCGGTCTTTTCGTAACCAGTGGTTCGCAATTTTGATTCGTTTCCAAATTGCGAACGGAATTACTTTTCTAATTCTTTTAATTATATGTGTGTTATGCCGACCCCTTTAATTTTAATACATGATTGTATGTTTTGGCGTGTTTTATTTTTCTCTGATTGGCCCAATTGTATCTTTTATTTGGTTTTAATGGACCCGCTGTTTTCGGGTTTTAAAATTGTAAAATAGAGCTAGGTTTACTAAGTTGTTAGTAAATTGGAATTTTATAAAAACCAAAATCGAAGATCGGGCACTCAACAAAAGGAGTCTAAAGGCTAGTGGGAGCTGAACGGATCCACGAACGCACAAAGTTGCCTTCCTTGTGGTTGTTCACTTTTAACTGTCATGTCCCCATTGGTCTTTCTAAATGGCTCTAGCAAGACCATGCTATTATGTAGTTGACACACAATTGACTATTCGCGACACTTAGATATTTTAAATAGGTGATTAAAATAATTATCCCGAGTGGAGATAGGGTTTATCGTTTGTGTCTAATGATCACTAAATATTAAAAGTGGTTTTAATATCCCTATCCGGTAAATAAAAATTGATAGTTCATGCCGTCCAAAACCAAGTCTAACGTGGATCGTATTGACCGAAGCATCAGTGTTGGAGTAACCGAAGCATCAGTGTTGGAGTATTTCAACACCGGACTTGGTGCCTAGGGTACCTTCCAGGGTGGGAGCATTAGAGTATTTTAACACCGTGCCAGCCACATTGGCCATCTGGGATTACTATCGCTTTTTTTTATGTATGCTTGTATTGTTGGAGTATTTCAACACCGCACTATGAACGTATATAGACAAAGTGGGCATGGATGAGGCTAAACGTATCGCAAAATATAATCTATTATATTATGCGGCCTCATAAACGAGAGTCGCGACTGAGACTTCACGATTGACAATCGTTATCAGTTTGGTTACACCATTTTTCTCCTGAGGCTTATTTGGTGGTCTCAAGTAAAATCGTCTAATCGAATTCTCAATTTTCTTATTAAACAAATCTTACCATTTATATAAGAAAATATTATACACCGAAAATACTAATTTAAAATTACTTTGCATTATTTCAGAAGGCTAATGAAAACACAGTTACTTTAAGTTCAATTGTATCTCTCGACCCATTCACTGAGACGAACTTCTTGTCATGGCAAACCCTCCTGAGGAATAGCTTGCCGTCTTACTTGCTAAACGACCGCTCACGATTGGCAATCCAAAGCACAGTGATGACTCTCGGGAAGTCACTGAGCTTATGTTATCTAGCATGACACCGGATTTTCAGTATAACTTTACCGACATGGGAGCGTATGAGATCATGAGAAAACTTAAAGATTTATTTGAATTGAGAGCTAGAGAGGTGAACGATGTAAGGCACTTCAACATTTTGTGAACGGCCATATATCGCCTAATTCCTCTGCATATGATCATGTCATGATGATGAAGGGGTATCGCGACAGACTGATCTACCTCAGCTACTCCATTCCTGAGGGGATGGCCCTGGATGTAGTCCTTGGATCTTTAGCTGAGCATTACGCATGCATGCGATCAATTGCTCGGCTTAGACTTTAGATGAGGTTCTGACATTATTTCTAAATGTCAAGATCAGGACCACACCGGCTGTGCTCAGAGTTGTTGATACAGGTATTACCAAGACCAAGAACAAGAGCAAGAAACCATTGGTGCCTCCTCCTCAGGAGCGCCAATGCTTTGAATGTAATCAGATGGCCACTGGAAACATAAGTGCCCCATCTACCTGGCTAAGATCAAGATGACTAGCAACTCCGGCAAGGGTTCCTTATCAGGTATGTCAATAAATGTTATTGAACTTTTCACTGGTTCTTCCAATACATGGGTATTTGATACTGGATGTGGTTTCCACATCGTTAATGTTTTGCAGGAACCTAAGAAGTGGAAGAAGATAGAGCAAGGCGGCTTGGAGCTCATCGTTGGTGATGGGAAAAGAGTCCCGATCTTGGCTACCGGCATATATTCTCTTACATGTCCTTCTAGCCTTGTAGTTACTTTAGCTAACTGTTTATATGCTCCTAGATTGTCAAGAAACATTGTATCTGTCGCTTCCCTGTTTGAACAAGTGTAACGGAAATTCCATTTTTACCTACTTTAGCGATATATTTTATTTCAAGGCTAAACCACGACATGGTATATATGAGATAATTGTTCAAACGCACGATCAACTCTATCATGTTTCTAAATGAAACAAAGTTGATAACAATTATTCGTTATAGCATCATCGACTAGGTTACATAAGCAAGGCTCACATCAAGAAGCTACAACCGCAGGGATTCTCGAATCCACTGATGCAGATTCTTCAACGAATGCGAATCATGTTTATCTGGTAAATTGACCAAGTCACCCTTCACCCATGTTTGTGAACGGGCTGGAGGTTTGTTAGGATTAATACACACTGATGTGTGTGGACCCTTTCGGACTGAAACAAAAAATCATGAACGCTATTTCGTGTCTTTCATAGATGACTACAACAGATATGCTTATGTCTATCTGATGAAACACAAGCACGAAACTTTTGACAAGTTCAAAGAGTTTCCAAACGAAGTAGAAAATCAACTAAGTCGAACTATTAAAATACTTCGATTGGATAGAGGTGGTGAGTATCTTAGCAACGAGTTCCTCGATCATCTCAAGGCTTCTAGAATTATTTCACAACCCACCCCTCCCGGTACACCACAGCTGAATGGTGTTAGTGAAAGGAGGAATAGAACCTTGTTGAACATGGTTTGATCGATGATGTGTAGGACTACCTTGTCCCACTCCTTTTGGGGTTATGCTCTCTTAACCGTCGCTCGCCTAATAAATCTGGTACCAAGAAAGTGGATAAGACCCCATATGATATATGGCATAATTCTTCTTCTAATCTTTCTTACCTTAGGGTATGGGGATGTGAAGCTTATGTCACTAGCGAATCTGACAACAAGCTCGATCCTCGAGGTGAAAAGGTGATTTCATCAGATACTATTGTAAATACCGGATATTACTTTTACCATCCCGACGGAAACTATGTTTCTATCAAATAGGAAGGGTAAGTTCCTTGAGAAGGAGTTTTTCAACAGAGGAACAAATAGTGATCCAGTGGATCTCGAAGAAGTTCGAGATACACAAAACCCTAAGACGGTCGCTGTGTCTGACAGACAAATGGTTGTCGCACAATCAGACCCAAACACAAGCGTTCGCAGGAGCGAAAGGACGCGCAAGGAACCTGACAGATACCTTGGTCATCTAGAAGCTTCCATTAGCTGATTCAAACGATGAACCTACTAATTAATTACAAAGCTGCTGTATCAGATTCTGAATCTGACAAATGGCTTGAAGCCATGAACGCCGAGATGCAATCCATGCGTGATAAATAAGTATGGGACTTGATTGAGCTACCCCCGGTTCTCGAGCAGTAGGGAGCAAGTGGATCTTTAAAAGAAAAACAGACATGCATGGAAATATCCAAACCTATAAGGCACGGCTTGTTGCGAAGGGTTTCACTCAAACCCAAGAGATTGACTATGAAGAAACCTTCTCGCCCGTGGCCATGATCAAATCGATCAGGATATTGCTTGCCATAGCCACATACTATGACTATGAGATATGCCAAATGGATGTCAAAACCGCATTCCTGAAATGACAACTCACTAAGTATGTCTATATGGTTCAGCCCGATGGTTTTGTCGATCCAAAATATCCAAATAGAGTTTGCAAGCTGAATAAGTCCATATATGGACTTGAAAAAGCATCTCGAAGGTGGAATCTTCGCTTCGATTAGAATGTCAAGGAGTTTGGCTTTGCTCAAAACAAAGATGAGCTTTGTGTACAGAAAGGCAAGTGGGAGCGCTATATCATTCCTCATATTGTATGTGGATGATACACTGATCATAGGAAACAACATACCCATGCTTAACGAGATTAAGAAATGGCTTTCTACTTGTTTTGCTATGAAGGATCTTGGGAAAGCCGCTTTCATTATGGGAATTAAGATTCACAGAGATCGATCGAAGCGGCCTCTCGGGTCTTAGTCAAAGTACATATATTGACAAGATTATAGCATGGTTCAACATGAGCAACTCCAAGAAAGGAGTCGTCCCTATGCCAAAGGGTGCTGTCTTGAACAAATCTCAATATCCTCAAACGGAGAAGGAGATCAACCAATGTTGGAGTCGTCCCTATGCCGAATGGCCTTTTATATGGAGTGTGGTGGGCAATAGGAATAGTACGTCGGCTTGGTATGATAAGTGGACCGAATCTGGTCCTTTATGTATGTCTATTTCTCATCGCACTATTTTTGCTGCTGGTTTTACTACAGATATGAAGGTTGCTGATTTGATTGACCAATCAGGTTGGAATTGGCCTTTTGCGTGGTATGACTTGTTTCCTGTGTTAAATGAGGCTGGTTCTATTAGTGTGCAGACCAATGTTGCTGACTCTTTCAAATGGAGAATTAATGGTGGTTTGCATGATTTTACGTCAAGCCTTGTTTGGCAGTCGGTTCGCTTGGCTAGAGTTGGGGTTCCCTGGGCTCATGTTGTGTGGTTTGCTTAGTGCATTCCTCGCCATGCGTTTTTGGCTTGGTTAATTATGCGTGAAAGGCTTTTGACTCAAGACAAGGTTCTCTAGTGGGATATTGCTAGAAGGAAAAATATGAACATGATGTGCTTTCTCCTCTGTTACAAGAATTCGATTCTCATGCTCACCTTTTTTTCGATTGTATCTACTCCCCGCAAGTTTGGTTGATGGTTCGGTCTAGAACTACCATGAAGAGTATCGCTCCTTCCTGGACTGAGATTTCCTCTTCCTTGATGGATAAACCTCTGAGGTCTATTGTTGTTATTGTGGACAAGCTGGTGGTCCAGGCTACCGCTTATTATATTTGGCAGGAGAGGAACAATAGGATTTTCAAAACCATGCTCGTCCCCCTGACATGTTGGTTCCTCTGATTGTTGATGTTGTCCGGAACAGGTTGCTTTCTCTGAGGCTCAAGATGTCTTCTAGAGTTATTCAGATATTGGATGATTGGGGTATTGGAAGTGCTTTATTCTTTGGCCGCAACGTAGCCTTTGGGTGTCTTTTGTTTCCCTAGTTTGTTGGTTCTAGGTGGCTAGTCCTGGTTTTTGTTTTGGCTTTGTTTTCTTCTTGTATTCCACTCTTGGGGCATGTCCTAAGTGTGAACTAGTGAGGGTGTTTTCCCTGCTACTTGTTCTTCTTTTGTTCGTATATATATACAAAATCACCGGGGTAACCCTTTACCCCCAAAAAAAGCCCTTAGCCTTAGAATTGATCCTTATTATCATGACATGCATATTGCCTCATCAAATCACCAACGAATCATCGAGTCATTTGTGTCATGAAATCCAAATCATGTATTTATTCATTTATCTATTTTCTCTATCTCATCTAGTCGTCAAGGTTACCTTCGGGTCTATCCGTCTCGTTTTCGTGGTGTCTTCGTCTGTCTCCTGAATCAGGTGAGTATTCGTAACCCCTCTTTCTTTTAAAGTTTTTGGGGTGCAACATGTACTGATATCAAACACAAGATCTTTACTCATTACTCAAACTATATGCGAACTCTATGTGTTTATGTGTGCTCTTATATGTGAACTTGTATGAATTATTGCTGGAACGATTGGTTGTGGAACTCGAACTTTAGACGTATCTCATTAACTCACTGAGCCAGGGTTACAATAACGGGTCTGTTGGTGTGGCAACCCACCTGGCCTGCCTGGTTTTGGCACCGTGTGATTGAAAGCCTAAATGCCGAAGGCTTGGGTGCGTCACCCTTATGTGCTTTAGTTCATTACATGTTATCATATTGGATCTCACTAAACTAATTGACTCGCATGTTTTAATCAATATCAGTATACTAAACCTATGTTTACTCACCAACGAATTATAGTTGACTCTATTTTGTACATGATGCAGGATTTGCTGTTTGATGATGTTTATCTTAATGTTGACACATTAGGATGCATGCGGACATAGTGACACCTAAACTTAACAAGATTATTTGTTCTTAACTGTACTTACCTTAAATTATCATGTATAATTTATATCTTTATGAAATGGGTTGATTAAGAATATCGCAATATTACATAGTGTTGTGTGCATCTAGATAATCTTCGCGTCCCAACATATTCTGCCGTCGCTTGGGGTATGACAGATTGGTATTAGAGCCATGGCTATGGGGATCTAGGTTGTTATAACCGGCTTGACCTAGACGTATGCCTTAGGTGTCCTGCATGAGTGCGTTATGCATAGTATGCCTATATAATTTAAATGTCCATTATTTGTTTCTTAATCATGCATATTTCTATCGTTGCCTTTATTTCTACTGATCAACAAACACTTGTACACAAATCACTTCAGGCTTCCTAGCCTCCTTCCTTAGTTATGGTGCCTTACGTACCATTTAGGAAATTGATTTCTCGATTTTATAATCTCGTCAGAAATGGGGCCTTAGTGACTGACATGTAGTAACTGGAAGGGTGAAAGCACTGGTAGCCGGGGTCTCTGTCAAGAAAAGCGTTGCGTATAAATCCAAATTGATAGACCCGAGCACTCACTTGGGACACCTCGATGAGAGTGCCGAAACCTATTAGGCTAAAGCATGTCATTTACTAGGACCTTACTCTGATTTGTCACCATAGTAGTTTCCCAATCAGGAGATGAGGGCCATTCCATTATGTTTTGCAAAAAAATCCTTTTTTTTGTGTTTTATGCGCTTTTATGATATAATTCTCGATGGTTTATGATATTCTATGACACACCACCTCACGTTTCACTAATGCGCGTGTTTTATAATTGTTCTCATGCACCCTGAATTTGGTTATCGATCACATCCTATCTTGTGTCTCATGATTGTCTATACTTCTTTTCAGCATGTCGACTCGTCTCAATGGTCTTCGTAAGGGCTATAGCGGCCGCAAAATGGCCTTCGTAATTGCCAAACAAATGGCAGAGATCATCCCGAATATGGTGGTACAATTCATAAGGGTCTAAATGCTAATCCTGTTGGAATATGCTCATGTCAAAATATATAACTATATGGCTAGACACACATGAGCCTATGGGGTCACACACATATACACAGAGATTCCAGAATGTATATATATATATACATATATATATATAGGGAGAGGATCATTTGAGAACCAATTGGGTTTGAGAACTAAAAAGAACCATTTTAAGCCACTAGTTTATATATATGGAAACCCCCCCCCCCCCCATGAATTATTGTGGTCCCCACCTGAAATTAGTGGTTGAGATTTAGTTCTCAAAAGTTCTCAAAACAAAAAGTTCTTATTTGAACCTAACCCTATATATATATATATATATATATATATAGGGAGAGGATCATTTGAGAATCAATTTGGTTTAAGAACTAAAAAGAACTAATTTGAGCCACAAGTTTATTTACATGTAACCTCCCTCCCATGAATTGTAGTGGTTCCCCCTGAAATTTGTGGTTGAGATTTAGTTCTCAAAAGTTCTCAAAACAAAAAGTTCTCATTTGAACCTAACCCTATATATATATATATATATATATATATAGGGTTAGGTTCAAATGAGAACTTTTTATTTTGAAAACTTTTGAGAACTAAATCTCAACCACAAATTTCAAGGGGGGGGGGGGGGCACTACAATTCATGGGAGGGGGGATACATGTAATAAACTTGTGGCTCAAATTAGTTCTTTTTAGTTCTCAAATCAAATTGGTTCTCAAATGATCCTCTCCCTATATATATATATATATAGGGAGAGGATCATTTAAGAACCAATTTGATTTGAGAACTAAAAAGAACTAATTTGAGCCACATGTTTATTACATGTATCCCCCCTCCCATGAATTGTAGTGGTCCCCCCCCCCCCCCCTGAAATTTGTGGTTGAGATTTAGTTCTAAAAAGTTCTTAAAATAAAAAGTTCTCGTTTGAACCTAACCCTATATATATATATATATATATATATATATATATATATATATATGGAGAGGATCATTTGAGAACTAATTGGGTTTGAGAACTAAAAAGAACTAATCTTAGCCACTAGTTTATATATATGGAAAACCCCCCCATGAATTTGAATGCTCCCCTCTTGAAAATTAGTGGCCCAAATTGGTTCTCAAAAGTTCTCAAAAGAAAAAGTTCTCATTTTAACCTAACCCTATATATATATATATATATATATATATATATATATATATATATATATATATATATATATATATAAAGCGCCCATACAAAAGACGCTTACTGTCTGCTGCTGATTCAACACACTTCCACTGTAGTGTCCGAGTAGATACTGTTATTTTCTCTCGAACCATAATAATATTATTTGATCTGATCATTGAATCATTTATTTCTCTTGTTTCTCTTGCTATTGAAATATCTTTAATTTTTATTTCTACACACGTCTTTTTTTCGGGGGTCTACAACCATTATGTGGCATAGGGGTTACATCTCGTACGAAAGTTAATAGTATACCACTTCTGCGAATAGCTCTTAATGCTGCGTCTCTTCCGAGACCGGGACCTTTAATCATGACTTCTGCTCGTTGCATACCTTGATCTACTACTGCACGAATAGCACTTGCCGCTGCAGTTTGAGCAGCAAATGGCGTCCCTCTTCTTGTACCTTGGAAGCCACAAGTACCGGCAGAGGACCAAGAAACCACTCGCCCTCGTACATCTGTAACAGTCACAATGGTATTATTGAAACTTGCTTGAATATGAATAACCCCCTTTGGTATTTTACGTATACTCTTACGTGAACCAATACGTCCACGTGAACCCTTTTTCGGTATATATATATATATAATATGTAATTATACTTATATTATGTATATAAAAGCCTAAGATCATGGGGTTACCTTTAATTATTAAGTGTGACTTAATGTTTTAACTTGGATGTTAAATAATTAGCTAGCCTAATTAGTTTAATATCATAGTCTTTACCCAAAATAGTTTAATATCATAGTTGGTTCATTTAAAATAAAAGATTACAGGTTTTGTTAGTTTAGGGACTTAATTATAAGTTCCTAATAATAGAGGATTACTATATATAATCCTTATAACAAAACCCTAATTTCTTCTCCCCCCCCCCCCCGCCCCCGCCCCCTTGAAAGTTTCTATAGAAACCTCCCTTCCCAAGGGTGTTTACGGTTTGTGTTTTGATCTAGGCAAAGACTAGCATCCAGTGGAAGTCAAGGACGTGTAGTGTGCGAATACTCTAGAGAAGTTCATGCGTTAGAACTTAGTTTCGTCATCAACACTCAATCTTTGAAGGCAATCCTTGTAATTTGAAGAAACCTTCTCGTCTGTTGCAAACATTAAATCTATTAGGATTCTCTTAGCCATAGCAGCGTAATATGACTATGAGATTTGGTAAATGGATGTCAAAAAGGCTTCCTTAAATGGACGTCTTGATGAAGAAATGTATATGGTTCAACCAGAAGGATTTGTCAATCCAAAATATTCAAAATGGTATGCAAGCTTCAAATATCCATTTATGGATTAAAGCAAGCATCCCAGAGCTAGAATAAGAGGTTCGGTGAGGAAATCAAAAAGTTTGGTATCACCCAAAACCCCTATGAGCCATGTGTATACATGAGAGCTAGTGGGAGCATCGTTGTCTTTCTTATCTTATATGTCGACGACATATTGCTCAAGGGAAATAACATTCCAATGCTATAAGATGTTAAATCCTGGCTTGGAAAGTGTTTCACCATGAAATATCTGGGGGAAGCGACATGTATTCTCGGAATAAAGATCTAACGGGATAGATCAATGCGGTTAATAGGTTTAAGCCAAAGTGCATACATTGACAAGATCTTGAAGCGATTCAAAATGGATACTTCCAAACGTGGAAGTCTCCCTATGCAACATCATGTAAGTTTGAGTAAGACTCAAGGAACTTAAACGCATGATGAGGTGAAGCGTATGAAGGGCGTGCCTTATGCATCAGCTGTAGGATCCATCATGTATATGTTGTAAGGTGCACTCGACCAAACGTAGCATTCGCTCAGAATCTTACGAGTAAATTTCAACAGAATCCAGGTGAAAGCACCGGATTGCTGTCAAACAAATATTGAAGTATCTTCGAAATACTAAGGATATGTTTCTTTTTTATGGTGGAGTCGAAGACCAACTTAGTGTTGCTTGCTACATTGACGTCGGTTTCGATACAGATCGAGATAATACTCGATCACAAACCGGAGATGTCTTCGTCATGAATGAAGGTCCTGTTGACTGGAAAAGCGCAAAACAGAGCACTACTGCAATGTCGTCTACAGAAGCTAAATACATAGTTGCTTCAGAAGTTGCGATGGAGGCTATTTGGATACGTAAATTCATTGCTGGTCTTGGAGTTATCCCCAGTAATGAAAGACCTATGAATATGTACTGTGATAATTCAGGTGCGATAATCATAGCCAATGAACCATGAGTGCAAAAAAGTGCCAAACATTTTCTAAGGAAGGTTCACTACATTTGTGAGGTGATCGAAATGGGAGAGATCAACCTTCTCAAAGTTCGCAAAGATGACAACTTACTTGACCCTTTTACAAAGTCGATGTCTTGTACCAAACATGTCAAGCATGCTAGGAACATTGGGCTTCGACCAGCTAGTAGTCTCATGTAAATTTGTTTTGGTATTTGGATAATTAGAATGTTAAGCGGTTATATATTTATGAATTGATATACCTGGTATGGTCGTTTTCATTTATATCTACTGTATTCTATATTTGCATGTTTACATCCATGAATGATATAATTGTCTATTATTCTTAATTGTCCTTTGTCGATTGATAATATGGGAATATCATCTAATTAAGATAAATATGAGATGTGTTGGTGATGTTCATTGCTGAATGAATATTAATTGATGTTGTCCATGAAACTCACATGATGTTTATGTTGATAAACATTGGACGGACCCAACCCACGAGAGGTCACTACATGGATATTATCGATAAAGAATCTCGTAAATGGTTATGTCAATCATCCTTAGACTTGCCATGCAAGCAGGTTTGTGTGAGTGGATTATTGTTCTTTGATGTGGTTAAACACTGACCTGAATAGGACAGCTATAAAAACCATCGTCAAGATAGATACTAATGGGCCCCTCGATGAATTGAACAGATGTATGTACGACCTTACCCAAAGGTAATTAAGATGAATCTTGATTGATTTGGTAATCTAGTTCAATGTCATGATCGAGAAACAGAATTGTTGAATACATTAGAAGACATATGATCCATGTCTAATGTTCAACACAGAATCTGAAACAAAGGGATGAACGTTTATGTGCTAACTGTTTAAAATGAGATATTTATGAAACTATCT
>JBCNJP010011113.1:0-18217 GCA_039602395.1 Deinandra increscens subsp. villosa
AGAAAGCTGAGTAATTAACCGGATAATAAAGCTAACCCGTCAGTGATCGATAGCAAACGTTACGCGCGACGTCAATAAATGAGAACCCCAATAAAATGAAATAAATCCGAGACTAATAAAATATTTTCTGAAATTCCGTCGCGGCCTCATCTCGTTAATCTTATGAAAGACTAAGAAAATACCCGTGTTTGACGAAATATGCTAAAAAATAAATTAGTAGTAATTAAATCTTCAAAAAAGACCATAATCCATGTCAAAATTAATTAACCAATCAGATTGGAGGTTGAAGATGATCCAATGGCTAGAATTGATGGCTGATCTACGGATCAGATTCTGATCCGTGTGCCTTGGTAAAGAACCAATCAGAAATGAGCATCACCATGATCCAATGGCCAGAATTAAATAAATCTAAGGGTTGTAATGAAGGATCCGCGTAAATGGGTTTCGCCCAATCAGAGCTCAGCAGCTCATTCCCTTCAACGGCTCTCTTTTTAGCAGAGTGGACCCACCGAAAATTGTAACCCAATCAAAAGCCAACAGCCTACAGCCACTAACGGCTCATTCTCCATGAGCTGGTCCCACACTTTTTCACGGGTCCAATAAGAAATCGACAACCCATAGGGTTGACCCAGGTTGCGACAAAGAGGACAGAGAAGGCTGATTCAACATTCCTCTGCAGCGAATCAGATGTCGCCACGTCATCGTCATCAACCTTAAAATCGTTGGAACACCCTCAGAACCCTAGCTCATCGGAAAACTCATGAACCTTCACCGGAAAAACGTAATCTGCTCGTATCTCCCATAATACTCAACCAAATTCAGCGATTTTTATACCCACGAACTCGTAATCCAATTCTCTACAAACCTGGACGAACAAAAATCTCTGAAACGAACTTGAACGAAAACCCAGTTGACAAGTCCGCTAAGAAAACAAGTCCGCTAAAGCCACCAGAAGTTCGCTAAGACGAACATGAAGTTCGCTAAGGCCTCAAGTTCGCTAAAGCACACCTCAAGTACGCTAAAAATCAACAAGTTCGCTAAGAAATGGATGAAGTACGCTAAGAAGAAAAGAAGTTCGCTAAGAACATCTTCATATCTTCAAGAACAGGTACAAGTTCGCTAAGAACATCTTCATAACTTCAAGAACAGTTGAATAAATCTGGAAAAATTGATGAACTTGAAGAACTTACTCGATGAACATGAATCTGCCCAAAACCGTAAGGAAAACCCGTCATGATGCACGATATGATGAAGCTAAACCATCCACGACAATATTGTGGCCACCAACAACTTCATTAACAGCAGCTAATCGGATCATAAACAGCTCCAAAAATCTGGAAATCTTCAAGAACACGAAGAACACACACTTACACCGTCAGTGTGTGTTTTTCCAGATCTGCCCAAACCGTTGAGATTCAGACGAAACCGATGCTTCCAATGGATCCGGAACGCGTTTTCCACTGAGAATCATACCTCACTTCATCCGAAAACATGAAGAATAGCCCAGAAAATGAAGAATCAAGCTCCAAAATCTTCAAAAACCCCAAATACGGGAAAACCCCAAAAGTTACGAAAAAATGAGCTCGGATCTTCAATTTCTCCACAGATTTGAACAAGTAGAAGATGAAATAACATCTAAATGAACTCCCAGAACATGAATCCATCATCCATATCATCAGAATCCATCCAGAAATCGAAGAAAAAATAGAAAAAAGTCTCTAAAAAATAAGTTTTCTCATCTTCACCATTCAAGCTCAAAATCACAGATTCGAGTGACCAGATTCACGGTGAGATGAATCTGATCGGTACCCGCTCTGATACCATTTGTTAGGACCGATTTTCACTACGAGAATCTCGATCTTGAGCAAGAACAGATTCGGATGAGAAAACTAAAAAAAACAAATGAAAAAGATGATGATGATGAATCATGAATAATCATAAACAAGAAAGATGATGAACATAGTCGAATGATTTCATATAACCGAATGATTACGTTACAATGAAATCATGAAGAACACACAATCTCTCTCTAGAATCCATGACTCACTCTCTCTCTAGAATGGAAATCTCACACTCTACAAGAAAATCATCATCTCCACATTCGGAGACTCCTTTACTTGTAATGGGCACCCTCACTATATATAGTGAGGGTGACTAACAACAGAAAAACGTAACTGATTAAACAAAATTACAAGTAAATGAGATAGACATAAACAATAATTAAATCAAAACTGATTTAATTAAACCGAAGCTTGACTCGCTCGAACCGATCTTCCGTTGACTTTTACGTTGACCGTTGACCCGAACGGTTGACTTTTCCGGAAAACGGTCTTCGGTCCAATCTCGCAAGCCTCGAGCATCACAACCCGGTCTCTAAATCGATTCACATGGATTCTTCAGTCGAATGCTTCGGTAAACAGATTTGATGGCGTCAGTCACATAGATTTTTGTTCCAACAAGTCCGAACTTGGAGTTCGCCAGGAGTTCGGCCAGCAGCAAACATGCACATCTTTGTCTTGTATTCAATACTTCACATGACGATCATGAACCATGTATCAACAAACTCTCCCTCGGCATGTGCAGTATCATCTTCCACTTAAAACTTGTATCTTGTATCTTCAATCAAACTCTTCCTCTTCTTTGACGATGAGTTCAATCTTGAATACTTGATATTGCATCGTGTGTAATCTCTTTATCAACAATCTTCAGAATACTTGAAGTTGTGATGTTCACTTTCCACTTAGAAACCTGCCAACATAAATAATCTTGGTGCAAAACATCTCTTTGAGACTCCAAGATATTTTGATTTTGAAATTTGATTTTGTATTTCGAGTTGATCACTCGAAAAGAAATAAGAAACAAAATCTTTTTGATTTATAGAAAATTTACATCAAAACACACCTAAAATCTTTTTGGTATTTTCTGATAATAAAAGTAAACACAATACTGAATCAGACACTATTTTTGTCTTTTGCGAGAAAGATCACGACTTGAGATCATACTGGACATAACATGCTGAACTACATTTCAATTACGATTATTGTAGCACATAAGCCATGTCGATTGCAAATATACTTTGTCCAACTTTAAACTCAGACAGAATCATACTCATAACATCTAGATATATTAAGATATTGATTATAGTTGCATTGACCAGTGTACCCCACACTATCAGACATACTCAGATATGTTTTGCTTATCACATTTTTGTGATTTCATTTGTGATTTATCACATAATGATTGTATACATGATATAGTCAACTGTGTTCAATGCAAAAAGAAATAAGAACGTTAAATCGTCTACTTAAATGTCGATCTTTCGATACACAGATAAGGCATTGGATTTAACAAAATAAGAAAATAAAACAAGTTAAAATTGTATAACTCAACAACAATCAGGTCGGTCTTGTGGACACGCAGAGAAAGTCCGATGAGTTATACGAAACACCAAAGAAAATAAAGCAGAACGTCAAACGAATAACAATCAGGTCGGTCTTGTGAGCACGCAGAGAAAGTCCGATCATTTGACAAAATAAAGAAAAACAAACAAGTTTAAATCTTTGCAAAAAAACACATGTATACACAATGACTTCTCATTTTATTTTTTCACATATCTTTTTCTAGATATATCGTGAGATATGCATCAAGATGTTGTCCACTAGGTCAAGCATCAGATTCAGTGTATATCACATTTGAATACTTTCTGATTTGCCGAGCCTACCATACACATTGATCAAATGGTCTTATGGCCTTTTCATCTATTTTATCCATGAGTCAGACGATGTAAGCCAATGTACCATCATTTCCCAATCATGTCGGATACAATTTCTCATTTTTCAATGTTTTTGGATTTTTGCATTTTTCAATGTTTTTGTCTTTTTCAAATCCCCACCCCCCTTAAAAATGACAACTCTATTTATAGATTTTCATTTTTCATATTTTGAAAAAAAAACACACTATTTTTGTATTTTCGCAAAAACAAACCCCCCCTCAAGATGAGACGGAGTGAAAAAAAATCGAAAATTGATCAACCAACACGAATACTGTCAGTTAAGCATTTTTGAAAATCATATTGATTTTGAAATTCAGATTAAGTTATCACAATTTATTTCACAATCAGCAATTTCTCAATCACCGATAGGTCTTTCTGAAATACCTTTTTGACACCAAAGAAAATATTAGTCGCTTTGGGATCGACCCGATTCAACAGCGTCGGGTCGCCCGGTGTCTTGCTCATTGTCATTGTTGGCCTTGAAAACAACTTTTGGTTTCCATATTTGTAAAATTTTTAATTTTTGATTAAAACCAGAATCAGATTCAACTGGCGTACTTGGTTTAGACCATGACGACTTACGAATTGATTTGTTCTTTGGAGACCATGGTTCATAAAAAAATTGACCTTTGTTATCCACATATTTGGCAATGTTGTGGATATATGCAGTCGTCGGACAATCAGCAGCAAGATGTCCTAGTTGACGACATGCATAACAAAGTCGTTCTCGAAAAATATTTGAAAAATTCTTTGAGTTTTGAAAACCAGATGAATGTTCAGAATCAAAAGTATCAAAGAAATCATCAGAAGAATCATACCTAGGAGATGGACTCCTTGAAGATGATGACCTTCCAGAATAATAAGAAGCTTTTTTAGGAGATGATTTCTTTTGAACTTTAACTGTTGAAACATTTTCAACTTTTTCTGACTTCTGTGCTTGAACATGTGCATCCTTCACGTCGTATCCCAAGCCTTTGTGCTTTAAACTTGAAGGATGATTGAAGAACCAGAAGTTTCTCTCCCCTTTGCTTCTCTAGTGAATTTGGCTTTGATATCTTTCAGTTTGTTCTTCTCCACCAAAACTTTTTCTTCTTCGGTTCCAGACGAAGAACTTGAAGCAACATTATCAAAACTCTTTTCATTTTCCAAAAATGTAGACTTTGAACTAAATTTTGGAGCATCACCCAAAGGCTTTTCCTTCTTCTTAGACTTCTTCTTCTTGGGTAAAGTGACAAATTTTGAATAATCATGCAAGTCGGCTTTAGGATCAAGTAGAGCAGATGTAACCTCAGATAAATCCACTGGTTGGGGTACCAAGTGAATATCATCCTTTTTAGAACTATCCTCACTCCTATCCTTCTTGTATAAGAAATTCAGCAATGTCGGTGACAATTTGCAATTCTTAACTTGCCGTTGCAACTCCAAAATTTCCAACTTCAAATCAGATATTTTCTGTTGAGCATCAAATACCTCCTTTTGTGACTTAATGAATTTTGCATTGAGATCATCATATTCATAATCTTGTAGTTTCCTGATCTCACATTCAGCAAACAACTCTTCAAGCACACTTTCTCTCTTCTTTTTATAAATCTCAACATCTTTAGTCAACACTTCATTCTTGTCACGATAAAGAACATTTTCATCTTGAAGCATAGAAATTTTGTTTTGAAGCTTCTCTAACAGTCACAGCAGTTTCAACAATAAGAGCATTAGCCTTTTCATACTTTTGTTGAATCGGATAACTCTTCTGAAATAGATTCTCAAAATCTTGAACTGCATCTAAAGCTTCAACTTTGGCTTTCTTACATTCTTCAGCCAATTGAGTCTTTTCTTTCAAAACATCTTCATGAACATGAACCAATTCATAATACTTTGTTTGAAAATGATCCAATTCTTTCTTGAGCATAACAATCTCTTCAGTTGACAATTTAGACCTTTCCTCAAAACTTGCAATCTTGTTACTCAACCTTAAACATTCAAGACATCTTGATTCTTCGACTTTAACTTCTTTAATCATTGATATTGTCGAATTGGAATCAGAATCAGTCAGAATGCTATCATCATCATCATGACGAGCAGTCAAAGCAATTGTAAATGGAGCATGTTTCCTTGTAGCATCAGAATCTACATTCCACGCAAATTCATTTGGATGCCAAAACACCTCATTTAATTTCTCATCAAAAGAAACATCTTTTTCTTCAATCTTATAATTTTCACTTGGTGAATGAAAAACTGTTTGAACTTTTAATAAGTGTGACTGACGCCATCAAATCTATTCTCGAATAATTCAGTTGAAGAATCCATTGTGATTTGATTCAAAGATGCGGGTTGTGATGCTCGAGGCTTGCAAGTTTGGACCGAAGACGTTTTCTTGAAAAGTCAACCGTTCGGGTCAACGGTCAACGTAAAAGTCAACGGAAGATCGGTTCGAGCGAGTCAAGCTTCATATTAATTAAATCATCTTTGATTTAATTAAAAATAATTATGTCATTTGTTTATTTGTATTTGCTCATTTGCATGTGTGTTAGCTAGTTAGTGGGCTAGTGAGCACATGGGCTCTCTATATATAGGGTGAGTGTGCTCCATTAGAAAGAGGATGAATAGGATGAATAAGATGAATAATGGATGAATAATGAGTGAGGTGAGCTATCATTTCTAGAGAGAGAGTCACACATTGGGTTTGAGCTCAACTCAATGTGACCATGGATTTCCAATGACGAGTTTGTAATCATTCGGTTCGTTGTAATCATTCAACAATAATCAATGAATCGTTTGATTTTATCATTTCTTGTCATTTATTATCTTTGATTCTCTTCATCCCGTCTCCTCTCCATCTCATCTTTGTTCTTGCTCAAGATCGGGATTCTCGATGTGAAATCGGTCCTGACGAATGGTATCAGAGCGGGTACCGATCAGATTCATCTCACCGTGAATCTGGTCACTCGAATCTGTGATTTTGAGCTTGAATGAGGTGCTGATTGGAAAAACCCACTTTGGAGACTTTTTTCTACTTTTTCTTATTTTTGGAGCTGATTGATGATTTCTGGATGAATCTGATGATAGATTCTTGTTATTGGGTTCATTTAGATATGAAGGAATCCGAGATCTGAGCTGAAAAAACGAAGCTTGTTTTTGGATGAAATAAAGTATGAATCTTGAAGGAAAACGCGTTCCGGATCCATTGGGAGCATCGGTTTTGTCTGAAACGCAACGGTTTGGGCAGATCTGGAGAAACACACAGTAGTGTGTGTTTCACGGTGTTCTTGGTGTTCTTCATTTTGGTTGAAGATTGCCTTGGCGATTTTGCAGCTGATGAAGATGTTCTTGGCGACCTCGAGAGAGCATGAAGATGTACTTGGCGATCTCAGGTGAGCTTGAAGATTGCCTTGGCGATCTCGACTGGTTCCTAGCGATCTCGACTTATCTCTTGGCGATTTCATGAATAATCTTAGCGATCTCATGGTTGGCGATCTCAGTAAACCTTAGCGATCTCGTTTCTGGTTTTGGCGACCTCGAACCTTGGCGATCTCGACTGAACTCGTCAACTGGGTTTTTGTTCAAATAATTTTTAGACGATTCTGATCGTAGGGAATTGTAGAGGATGAATCTACGAGTCCATCGGTACCAAAATAATCGAAAACGGTCGAGATTTGAGGAAGATATGGTCGTTTTACGTTTTTCCGGTGGGTGTTCGTAATTCCGATGGCCGGATTAGGGTTTCGCAGGTTTAGGGAGGAAGACACTGACGTGTCGGTCTACAATTGGTTGGATGAGAATGTATGTCTCTCTCCCTTGTCGGCTGTCGCAGAATTTCTTTTATTGTTGTCGTTTTTTCATTGGCTGCTTAGGAAATATGTGGGCCCTGCTGTACAAGGTATCCGTTGAAATGTCTGTGACATGCGTTGCTGTGACTAGTCAAGAGAACTCATGTGGGACCCGCCAGCTCACTAAAGAACCGTTGACAACTTTTATTGTTGTCTGCTTCTGATTGGTGCTCTCCTTCTCACATGGATCAAGGATCACAGCCCTTGGATCCCACGTTTTTCAGCCCTTAGATGAGTTTTAATACTCAATTCTGATTGGCCTATAAATAATCTCATGGATCATGGTTTTATTTAGAGATTTAATTAAATCTAATTGTATTTTCTGCATTATTTTCGTTAATTGCAGGGTTTTTCTTATCAGTCTTTTACGAGACTGACGAGACAACGCTGCAACGAAATTGTGAAAATATTTTATTGGTTTTGGATTTATTCAGTTTATTGACCGGGTTCCTAGTTTTTGTTGACGTCACGCCACGTTAGCTAACGACCACTGACGGACTGGTTTCACTTCTCGGTTAAGTTTGTGACTATTTCGTTATGTCTCACTTCAAGTTGTTTAGCTGATGCAGTGCTGATGTCATCTAACCGAATTAACTGGAATCTCAGTTAAATATTGGAATATTCCGTTAAATCTCTAACGGAAGGCCGTTACTTGAATAAAATTTACGGTCTTCTCAGATTCATTCCAAACTGCACCGTTTGACTCAGAATTCTTCACGGAATATTTTTCCGAGCTCGATTTTCTTCGCCCAAAATTACGAAGACTCCGGTTATGAATAAATTTCTCGGTTACGCTCGGGATCTCAGTTTTTCACCGATTTGACATTATTTTCGCATCCAACCCAGTCACGCGGAACAAGTTCAGTATTTATGGATCATTCACAACTGTCAGCACCCTGCTTCCGGTTTTCACAAGATTGTTCGATTTCAGGATTTTTGTACCGGTTTCTCTACAAAACTGAGCGGAACGGTTCCACTCTCTGCATCTGATTTTCCGCTTCCGCATCGGATGTTTTCAGAGGGATCTAGAGAAAAGGGGGAACAATAATAGAACTGGATTATCGGGTCGATTATCAGAAGTTGGAGCTTTTTCAGTGATTGATTGGTTTATCTGATTTGATTTGTTGCGATTTTGACTCCGATGTTCAGCTTTCTTAGTATTGTACCCGACCGTGTGAACCGAGTGAACTGCAGCACTTGGATCTCAACTGGAGCAACAAGAACAGAAGGAGCTTATTCAAAGGGGGAATCTTTACAACAGAAAGATTCAGGTTTATCAGTTGTTCTTTGAAGATGCACGACAGAGCGGTTCTTCACCAGTATGTCAGATTTGAAAGCGTCAGTCAAGGGGGAATTGTTAGAACTTTTAATAAGTGTGACTGACGCCATCAAATCTATTCTCGAATTATTCAGTTGAAGAATCCATTGTGATTTGATTCAGAGATGCGGGTTGTGATGCTCGAGGCTTGCAAGTTTGGACCGAAGACGTTTTCTTGAAAAGTCAACCGTTCGGGTCAACGGTCAACGTAAAAGTCAACGGAAGATCGGTTCGAGCGAGTCAAGCTTCATATTAATTAAATCATATTTGATTTAATTAAAAATAATTATGTCATTTGTTTATTTGTATTTGCTCATTTGTATGTGTGTTAGCTAGTTAGTGGGCTAGTGAGCACATGGGCTCTCTATATATAGGGTGAGTGTGCTCCATTAGAAAGAGGATGAATAGGATGAATAAGATGAATAATGGATGAATAATGAGTGAGGTGAGCTATCATTTCTAGAGAGAGAGTCACACATTGGGTTTGAGCTCAACTCAATGTGACCATGGATTTCCAATGACGAGTTTGTAATCATTCGGTTCGTTGTAATCATTCAACAATAATCAATGAATCGTTTGATTTTATCATTTCTTGTCATTTATTATCTTTGATTCTCTTCATCCCGTCTCCTCTCCATCTCATCTTTGTTCTTGCTCAAGATCGGGATTCTCGATGTGAAATCGGTCCTGACGAAACCATATGTGCATGTTGACCAGATTTCAATTTACTTTCAATTGATCTTGGACATTCTCTTGCAAAGTGACCATATACCGAACACTTAAAATATTTCACCTTAGATTTGTCCAAACCAATATTCCCATCTTGATTAAGTCTTTTCTTGCCAGTTCTATTGAAAAATTTCTTTGTTCTTCGGACCAACATAGCATATTGCCAGTTCAAGTCCATCTCTTCCAAATGATCATAATCTATCTGGTCATAATCTTCATTTGCCAATTCAGCATTACTCACATCACCAGTAATAACACCAAAATATGAAGATACCAGCGCAGACATTAACACATTATAATCATCGGTGACTTGGGCAGACAAAGCATTTTGAATTGAAGAAATAGGAACAGAAACATTACAACCAGCAGAAGAATAATTTGGAATTTCATATTTACCTGCAAGAAATGCTGTAGGAGGTGTGGAACTAAGAATATTAGATTTCCCAGTATTGATTGTAGAATCATTTTCACCATGATACACAGCAGGATTCTAAATTTGTGTAGAAGTGATTTCTTCACCATCAACTCCATATCTCTAACTTGAGTTCTTTGAATTAAATCATTGAAAGATAATCCTGGATACTCTTTATCATGGGTAATCATCATCACATAATTCTCCCACTTTTCACGTAAAGCCTTCAAAATCTTTTCATTCATATCAGCTTCTTCTTTTGTAAGACTCACCAAACGCATTTCACTCATCAAGTGAGCAAATCTTGCAATCAGATTTGGAATTGATTCATTTTGATAATGCTTGAAACTATCAAATTCCTTCTTCAAAAATTTCTGACGAGTTTTCTTATATTGGTCATTGCCTTCACATCTCTTCTCCAACGCATCCCACAAACTATTTGATGTGTAATTACTCGAAAATTGATGTAGTAACTCTTTAGGCAAGGTCATCGTCAAAGTACTATAAGCTTTCTTTTCAGCTTGATAAGCTTTCTTTTGTTCAGATGACATTTTTCTTTGAAGAATGGGTTCACCAGTTTCATCCGTTGGATAAACATATTGCTCAGTAAACGCCAACCACATATCAATGTCATTTGTGTCAACGTACGCTTCAAATCTTTTAACCCAACTATGATAATCTTCCAATTTGAGTAATTTGGGAACTTTCTGACTTGTTCCAATTTCATTATCATAATTCATCATTGTTTGCATCGTTGCTTGAACCGAATTTTGAATAGTCGCGAACAAAATTCAGATTTACCTGCAAGAAATGCTGTAGGAGGTGTGGAACTAAGAATATTAGATTTCCCAGTATTGATTGTAGAATCATTTTCACCATGATACACAGCAGGATTCTAAATTTGTGTAGAAAGTGATTTCTTCACCATCAACTCCATATCTCTAACTTGAGTTCTTTGAATTAAATCATTGAAAGATAATCCTGGATACTCTTTATCATGGGTAATCATCATCACATAATTCTCTCACTTTTCACGTAAAGCCTTCAAAATCTTTTCATTCATATCAGCTTCTTCTTTTATAAGACTCACCAAACGCATTTCACTCATCAAGTGAGCAAATCTTGCAATCAGATTTGGAATTGATTCATTTTGATAATGCTTGAAACTATCAAATTCCTTCTTCAAAACTTTCTGACGACTTTTCTTATATTGGTCATTGCCTTCACATCTCTTCTCCAACGCATCCCACAAACTATTTGATGTGTAATTACTCGAAAATTGATGTAGTAACTGTCAGGACCAAATTTGAGCCTTTACTCATCCAATACACAGATTCAAGTGCGGAAATCATGAATCCATGATCAAATCATAGTGTTTGCTTGTTGAAATCCTTAGATTTCGCCTCTGAAACTCAAGAACTTGAGGGTTTTCACACACAAGTGCTCTCTATCTTCAAAACAGCCGTCGAAGAGTCTATCTAGGGTTATTCTAGAGTGGCTATTTATACTAGAGAGAGCACAGGTCGTGATTGTGCTGAAAACAAGAGAATGTTATTGAAGTTAGTGCAATTTATGACATCAGACAGCCGAGATCGCCAAGACTAAGTCTGAAGTCGCCAAGAACAAGTTGAAATCGCCAAGGATGTTAGTGACCTCGCCAAGGCTTGGTGAGGTCGCCAACCTTGGTGAGGTCGCGAAGGAATGGCGAGGTCGCCAAGCCCAGATCGCCAAGCACACTTCACCAAGCTTGGTGAGGTTGCCAAGCTTGGCGAGGTCGCCAAGTACAAAGACCAAATCGCCAAGGCTTAATCCCAAGTCGCCAAGAGAGTTCAGAAATCACTAAGTACGCTCCGGAAACGTCAATTATCATTATTGGATCATCAAGGGTTGTTATTACAAAGACACTATCAATTATTAGCATTTACCAAGTAATTTATCATGAAATGACCTAGATCTTGGATACAGACAATCACACTGCAATTGAAATGTACTAAGGCAATTTCTCCAATATCTATAATCAACACAAGCTAAGACATTTAGTCATGACATACAAAACATCAAACACTTGAATGATTAATATAAACATCAGGATAATTGTCCAAGTACAAGATACAAGCATAAGTGAAAGATATACATATGAGCACAAAAAGCAAAGGATGCTATGTTTGAGTTGCCACCAACGCTATAAAGTTCTTACAAATTCCCCCTTTGGTGGTAATACAAACATAAAAAGAAAACTTGACAACTATCTGAGTTGACCAAGCAGCTTCAGCAAGAATCTCCAGTACTTTCGGGCAAGGTTCCTGTAACGATCATCAAGGCAGACAATCTGTGCATCGTACAGAATCCATAGATCTTCTCGTGCAAACTTCTTCAAGTCAGAATAGTGCCACATTTCAATCACCCTTTCACTACCCCGAGAGAGATAGCAGATTCCACGACCACCCATGGCCCAGTATTTCAAGGTACTTAGGCTTTCCGTCTTCATCTTCCTAGCAGCAATACACTCCCAACACCACCATCTTAGAAACAAACCAAAGTAGTTTGCATCCACTATCTCATATGGCCTAAGCCTTCGAGGGATGGTGTCAAGGCGACTATAGAATAACCACTTTAAGTAGCTTCGATGCAGTAGTCTCAGTTCGATCGCTGCGAAGAGTCTTATTGTGCAGCCGTCTTCCCTTTCAATAATCAGCTCATGAGTATCACCACTGTAGTACCAACAAGTTATAGGATTGCTTTTCTGATCTCCTTTTATTTTCTTTGTGACCAAATCTTTGCTGATACTTTTATACATAACTTTGTGAGGGACTTCAGCTCTTTGCCTTCTGAATGTCTTGTATTTCTTCTTCTCAGTCTTGATGGGACGATTTGAGCTCACATTGTAGATGGCCCTTATTTGATCCTCAGCATCTCTGCCTACAGGATCATTTGAGTGATTTATCAGAGGACGCCATCTGAGCTGCTTCAACTCCCAAGAAAACAGATTTAGAAGATCCTTTATTTTGGCGAAGAATTGAACGAAACCGTTTCTGCGCTTGACAATGAATGCCTTGAATTCATGATCGTATTTCCACCCAAGAATCTTCATTCCATCATCTGATTCAACGTTTGGAGGCATGTCTTTAAGCTTTTTAGCAGTAAACTGCACTAAGGCTTTCCGATAAGGTTCCATCTCCTTCCATTCGTCAACCAAAGTAGGAGCGTCTTTCCTTCGGTGTTCCTCCACTCTTTTAGCTTCACGATCGTCCTGCTGACGCTTTATTTTCTTATTTTCTTCAAGAATATGTTCTTTGACCATAGTTCGTAGTCCGGGAATTTGCTTTCTGCTGTAGCTTTTACGAGCATATCCCCTTAAGTCTAGAAAGTCTTGTAATTCTCTCTTGTTCATTTTATTAACTTCAAGCGTAGCAGTAGCTGGACTGGGTGGAGGTGAAAACCGATCAAAAACCTCAGGAGGAGGAGGCATGTATTGTGCGTGCATCTCTCGTATCTTCTCCCTCAGATTATCATTGAACTGGACATATTCAAACTTCTTGTCTGTATCAGCAAAAGGATTTGCACGAGGATCAGTAAGCTTCTCTGCAAGTTTGTAGTTGTACAGATGTTTATCCATGTCTTGCTCATCAGTATACAGTTCCACTAGCTGTGACTCCGTGAGATTCATCAGGTAGGATAAGGGAATCCCACGAGAGATTAACTCTCTGACATAATTTGCAATCACAGACTCGTCAGAAGGATCAACATTATCACCAGCTAGATTAGGAATTATTCTGATTCTGGGTTCTCTCTCTTCAGAGTTGTGAACTTCTGGCTCAGAGTATTCTGATCCAAGGCCTATTTTTGATGGAGGACGGATGGATTCTTCCAATTGTTTGATGGCCTCTTGCCTTGCAATCTCATCCAGTGTCCTTTCAAGAAGTATTTCATCCTTAGCAGCTCTGATGGATTCTTCCTTCTTCCTTTGCTTCTCCATTTCCTGTTGTAGGACCGATGATTACTCAGAGAAATAATCAAGAACAAGAACTCTTTACATGCAGATCACAACCATGCGGAATGAAGTTGTATCATACTTGTTTTTACTTAAGCTTTGTTTTACTTATACTTGTAGTTTGATTGTATTGATTGCATAAACTAGTGAACACAAGATAATAAATTTCTCGGTACTATTTGCATTAACTCAAGTTCAAACTGTTACAAGTGTAAGCACTGAAACGGGTTACAATCTGGTACTTGTGAATGAACTAGCTAACAACTATAAATAGTACTAAGGAGATCAACTACAGCCGTTGATCTCATACGGGTTAATCTAACCGTACATAAAAGTCAAACAATAAACTTACTAAAAGAACATTAGTAAACATACAAATGAGGAAATGTGCAAAATGCATTTATCTATAAGTAGGAGACGGCTAGGATGTGACTTTGGAAGAATGAAAGTTGTTGCAGGTCTGAATTCTGCAAAAGTAGTATTCCAGTACTTTTCCGGTTGAACTCTTTATTCTGTTGGATAAAAGAGTTCACCCGGAAATGTTCTTCCGGTTGAGCTTCCGGTTGACAAAAGCTTCCGCTTGAGCGTTCTTCCGCTTGAACATATCTTCAACCGGAAATCTTCGTCTTGATCCGGTTGACTCAGAAAATCATTTCCTTACAATCTCCCCCTAAGATGATGCTGCCAAAATTTGTCCTCTGTATGTTGTTCTTCAAAAATTAACTATCTCCAAGAACTTCATTCTTCAGGAGATGGTGGCCTTTCAAATTGAATCCTAGTTTTGTTCAATTCTCTCATGATCCTCCTGGTCTTAAAGTTTCTGGTTGAAAGAAGGGTTCGTTTGGCAATGGACTTCTTCCTTCCAGGTGAAACACCAGAGGCAGGATTTGCAGATGGATTGACAGTTTCAGTTGGGACTTTTTCTTTCCCTTTATCTGCATGAGAAGAGGTTTGAACAGAACTGGTTGCGGCTGGCTCAGTGGGTTCAAAAGGTTTTGTTGGAGATATGGTGGGTGGTTTCATGGCTTGTGGTTGTGGGGTTGAAGAAGTGGAGTGTTTAGGTGGTGATGAAGGTTGATTATACTTCCAAGTAGGAGGGCAGGGTTTAGGCTTAGCAGGGGTGATATCAGTCCAGTTATCTAACCTGTATTTTGGATGAATATACTTGGGCTTGGTAGATCTGGATCCCCTGGGCCTAGGATTCATTCCCCTGGGTCTCTGGGAGTAAAATCTGGAAGATGGAGTGGGAACACGGGAGGCTGATTGCTTGAGTCTTTCCAACAAGTTGGAAGGGAGAGACTCAGCAAGTAGATCAGATTCTTCAAAGGGTTCTGGCTTTATGTATGTAGATGAGGGGTTACCTGTGACTGTCTCAGATGGCAATGGCATTTGGAGACTTGGAATCACAGCAAACTCTGCTCCTTTTACTTGTTTGAGCAGCTCATCTACAATTTTACATGTGTCTTTAGCCTTCATCTTCTCTACTTCAGCAGCAGGCTTGAGACATCTGATGATGGCACATTTCTTGATCCTTTCCAATAGCTCCAAGTTGTCTAAACTCTTGTTTAAGACAGTTGGCATTTTGGAAGCTATGTTGATCAGCCTGTTTTTCTCTTGTTCATCCAATTTAGCAAGGTCGTAGACCTGCATTCTCCATTCGATTGACCTCTTCCTTGCTTCATCTACCATTCCTTCAACCACAAAATCATTAGAGAAAAGATCTAGATCTGCCAAGAATTTGTTGTATTGAATATTTGATTTGGCTTCTTCTGATCTTATTCTGGATTGATTATCTTCCCAGTCATGGACGAAATCTTCTTCAAGTAGATCCTCCATAGTCTCTTGTTCTTCTGACTGGTCAGAATCAACCATAGTGTCTAATGCTCTTGGTTGAGGAGTTATGCAATCCTGACTCTTCTTCAGTCTGATCATCCTCCTTGGTTTGGTTTGTTTCTTTCTTTTAAAGTTTAGAGGAGGTTCTGAGTCGGAGGTGGAATGCATTTGAATCAGTGTTTCAGCAATCTCAGCTTCAGTTGAGTTTTCCGGTTGAGTCTTTTCCGGTTGAGACTTTTCCGGTTGAGACCCTTCCGGTTGAACTTCAGCCGGAGATTTTGTACTTGTGTTTTTCAGTACATTGCTGATTACATCAGTTGTAGCTTCTTCTCCTTTTTCAGCTTCTTCTTCTTCAGTCTGAGTGACTGAAGCATCATTAACCACATCTTCATGAACCATATCAACAACTGGTTCAGAAGCAATGTTAGTTGTGATCTCATCCACTTTAGATTTGGCAAATGCCTCCTCTTGTGGGATAATCACATTGGTCAAGAAATGCTTGACCCGCAGAATGCTCTCTGGCTGAGCACCTGCAACTAACATTGTTGCTTCAATCATTCCCAACAGGCTTGGATCCTGTGGAAATACCTTCATAAGTGAGCTCATCTTCACCTTAGTCAACCCATCAGCAACTGAAAAGGGGTCAATATCAGCCAGTTTGAAGGCTGTATGCCTTACATCTTCAGGTAGAGGCACTGTTTGATCGACTTCGACTTCTTCTTCTTCAGTTGTGGTTGCAGCAGCAGCAATATCAGGTGTTGGAGGATTAGTCTTCTCCCCCTTTTTGGCAGCATCAGCTTCTACAGCCTGACCTCCAAAAGGAAATGGGTTCAAAGAGCTAACCTCAGCAGAATGCTGTGCAACCGGTTGAGATTTTGGTGCAGGGGAAGTTTCCGGTTGAGCAGTTGGGGCATCAACAGGAACTTCTTGAGCTTGAGCAGCAGCAGGATATGACATTACAAGGCTGGCAACAGTCGAATTGAGACTGGTTACCTGAGCCTGTAGTGATTTGTACAAGACCGTCAATTCAGTAAGTGATAAACTATCCTCAACTGGAATTTTACCAGTATCATAGGAAAAAGATGGACCATCAACCCTAGGTTGATCAAGTCCACCACCCTGGTTTTCTTGGCGCCTGGGATTCCCCTCAACTATAGTTTTTCCCTTAGGATCCATGATGTGCTCGGAACGACACTAAAAACACTAATTAAATAGACCTAAAACCTAGACCTAAGACACACCTAATTTTACCGAAATGACCTAAACCGAACCGAACCCTAAGGCAGTGAACCTGTCGGATTATAGTACAGCTAAAGCAAGACCGGATTATCGAACCTAGGACACTATGAAAGCAAAACTTAACCTAGACCTATGAAATGGAAATACTGAGTAAATTTGGTTTTTGATTTGATTTGGGATTTAATGGCTAATTACTTAACTACGAGCAAACAGACAAACTCAAGAAACTTTGGGGAAACTATCAAATTAGAGAAGACACCACCTAGACCTTGAATCCCGATTAACACCTACAACCGTTCCTAACTTTGACAATTCTGATGGATCCTAGTTCACCTTTTGAGTCCGTCCTAGTACTCGTTTTCTAACGCTCGAACAAGGGTTCACCTTTTAAGTCCTTCCCACTTCAATTACCCTAGCCACCCTCGGATATACCTAAGGCACACCTAGACTAACCGGAGCTACCCACAACTTACCATAACCGACACGGAATAACAAATTAGACAAAACCCTAGGACACTTCCTTTTGAGATAATGCAACCCTAGATTTTTAGCTAACCTAATTACCCGTTAAACCTGTACCTTTTAAGTCTCCAGTTTAGCAGCACATTAAAATCAAACTACCAATCAATGATCAATGCAATAGCCAAGAGAACCCTAGCTACACTCTAGCAATTAACCCTAAAGTTAACTACTTTAGCTAATTTACCTAAACCGAAAGACATTCGCGGGTAAATTAAGCATTAACAACCAACTAGTAATCTAATCGAAACACACATATGCATCAATCACAGCAACTATAGGAATTTAATAGAAAACGAACATCAATCAAATTGTCAAAATCAGTCACAATCATAAGATATCAAACATTCATCATAGCGGTCTAGGTGGTGGCATTAATCTAGCCAACCACCATAGTTAAAGTAGAAGAAACCATAAAAACAGAATATTTAACCCTAAACATAGTTGTAAGACTAATCAAATACAAGGAATCGAAGATAGAAACTGAACCGGTTAATTGATTTGAATGTCGAATAATGATTCCGGGTTGATCTCTACTTGATTCCACCTTCTCAGCCTTCGAAAATCGCCTTCAGCCTCT
>JBCNJP010011114.1:0-18195 GCA_039602395.1 Deinandra increscens subsp. villosa
TCTAATTTGTGATGTGTCAGTATGTCACACCCCCAATTTCCACTAACGGAGTTTTACCGTGTGGGGTGTGAACCAGACCAGGACCCGAGTCATTAGTTACATTAAACATAAGTTAAGGGTTCAAAATGTAAATATATTTCCAAACGGGAAATATTAAAACCAGAGTTAAAGTTTAGCGGAAGCTCATAAAAGTTATGTTGCGCAAGCAAACGCTCGATAAGTAAATACCGATTCAAGTTGGAAAGATTTAAAAACAAATTCCCAAAGTAAAAGGTTTTAGCCAACGTACGTGCCCAAAAAATCAGATTCTCCTAGCGTCCTGCAAAGCATGCATAAGAGCAAGTGTCAACTAATGTTGGTGAGTTCACATAAGCACATAAATATAACTAGTATAGTTATGCAGTACGAATACAACAGTTTTTATTTGTATATAAGCATGTATATTAACAGTACAATCCATGTCGTAGGTAGCGAGCCTAAGTTCATGTCACTAAAACGTTCGCAACCGAAGCTGACCAATTAGTTGTAGGAATAATTCCTTACGTGGTTTGCCTTCCCCGTGTCTACTCGATCACGGTAAGTTAGGCTGACATTGTCCTCAGTCCGACCGCCAGTCGGGTGGTGCATCTCGTGCCCGCTGAGTGGGGTTTGTCAGACCCCAGTAGTACTACCCAATATCCCCTCGCTATAAACTATTAACGGTTCGATAAGTAAGGACTTTCAAAGATAAGCATTTTACGTGAACATGTGATATATGTTGGATTTCTACTTTAATCATACATAAACGTTGTCGTGTTATCACCCTAACCCGGGTGTAACGTGTTTGCGTGTGTCATCGTCCAAAACCGGACGTAACGTAAAGGTTGTGAAACTCACCTTAGGGTGCGCTGCTACAAATTAGTAAAACTTCGAGTCTTGCGTAATTACCGAGCACCTATCGATTTTACATACGTAAGTGTGTGTCCGCACATGAGTAACATAGCCTAGACGACGGTATAGATATCAAGTGATTTCAAATATGACGTAGGTGACAATTCCAAATAAGACAACATTTAGACAAAAATCATTTTACTCAAGAATCAAGTTGATGACGACGTCGAAAGGATAAAAGTTCACCCAAGAGCGAATAAAAGATAAATATCATCTTTTACGAAACCGGGTAGTCGAAACGCATATTTATGCATGCAGATAGATATATTTATAAATATGTATATATAATATATATATATATATATTTTTCATAAATATAAGGGTTGATAAAACGTTCGTTTTATATTTCCATATACGTTCATTTATATATTTTCTCAAACATGTATTCGTTAAAATTTTATTATCAAATAATCAACATTTATATATATAATAACCAAATTATATAATTTGACGAGAGAAACGAAAGTAACGATGTCTACGAGGTTTTCTACTGGTCCAAGATCACAAGGAAAATGATTGGTGATAGGTTTCGGATCATACAAGTTTATAAAACAGTGAATAAAAATAAAATCAAGGAAACCGGAGGTCACCAGGGTCGAACCTGTGACCTCCCAAAGAAACAGCAACACCCTAACCGCTGGGCTAAGGGCTCTGTATGTTAACTGGTTCGCAGCCCCTTGCTTTTAATCATCCAGCGACAAGGAAACCAGATTAGGAATTAAAAGAAAATGATAAAAGATTTAGGGGCTGGGAGGGTTCGAACTGGTGACCTCCGCGTTACAATGCGGACAGCGGACCACTAGGCCACCCGAACCGTTTGTGATATAACCCGTATGCAGGATATATATCTGGTAACAGTCAGGGTCATCTTCTACCTACAAACCCTAATCTCGCCGGAATTATTTTTCGGTCACCGGAAAATCGTAAAACACAAAACGAGACACAAAACGTGCGATTTTCATGAAGATATTATTACCTTGAATTAGAAACGTGAAAAGGTGAGTTTTTGAAGCCGAAATAGAACCGGAACCTTGAACGCGAACACTGAGCACCGTCACGAAACTCGAATCTGACTTCTCCTGGTTGTTTAGCGATGAAAGAGGATCACGAAGGGTGTGGAATGGTGTTGATTCGGTGAGTATTTTGGCCGGAAATTTGAGTTCACCGGAAAAACTAAAAGAAACGAGAGAAAGAGATATGTGTTTTTGTGTGGAGATAGAATGCCAAGTGATGGAGGTATTGATTAAGAATCAATTGTTGTCTTAACCCAGTGATTAATCTCAATTGAATTGGATTAAATTGAAGAGTAGAAACTGAAAATCGGAACATGATACGGTTTAAGCGTGCCTGTGCATTAACGCCCTCAATCGAGTTTGAGCAGTTGGCAGATTCAGTCCCTCCACCTTTTTCTAGTGTGACACAAGGTTTGAGGTAATTGCATAAAGGGCCACCCAAGTTTTATCAAAGGAAACTGATTTAGTAATTGGCAGGAATAGTCCCTCGGGTTTATAAAAGGATAACGAGACTAACGGAAAACGAAAACAATGGCCAAACGAGTGCATGCATCTCAACACCCAAAATCGAATGTATACGTGTGTTTGTCACAAATATGATTGACGTGTAACGTTTGTAGGATGTAAACCCGAATTGATGCACATAAAATCATAAATACCAATTTATAATTATATAAATGATTCACATAAAATCATAGTTATAACCCATAACTATATATTTTTTTAATTTCCTATAAAAAAATATATATAGAAACGCTTCGCGTAATTTACGTGACACGTCGTCACATAAAATCATAAAATGACATGCGTATATATATATAAATATATACCACATAAAAATAATAAATATAATTGTCACATAAAACGACAAAACGTTTTCGTGAAAATCATAAATATAATCTATATAAAATTATAAATTATATAATTATATTCAAGTAAGTTAACCGACGTCTAGACTCATGTGCAATGTTCGTGTAACTATTCTAGTTAACCGAAGTAACGGACGTTATCGAAATATAACACAAGTTATTAACGGAGTTAGCCTGGGGAATTGCCGGTTGTCACATCATCCCCTTGTTAAGGAATTTTCGTCCCGAAAATTGCCTTAAGTTGCTACGGTTTCTGTGGAAGGACAAGAAAAATTTTAGGGTTGCTACATCATCCCCTTGTTAAGGAAATTTTGTCCCAAAATTTAACTCATACCTTGATTAGATGTCGAGGCTTGATAAAATAGGTGAGGATATTTCTTTCGCATCTGATCTTCTCGTTCCCATGTGAACTCCGGTCCACGCTTAGATTACCATCTCACTTTGACGATGGGAATTTTACTTCGTTTCAATGTTTTCTCCTCACGTCCCATGATTTCCACAGGTTGTTCGATAAATCGCAGATTTTCATCGATTTGTAGTTCTTCTACTGGAACTATAAGAGTGTCATTAGCTAAACACTTTCTCAGGTTTGAAACGTGAAACACGTTGTGTACTCTATCCAATTCAGGAGGTAGATTTAAACGGTAAGCCACCGGACCAACGCTTTCGGTGATCTCGAATGGTCCTACATAGCGAGGATTCAACTTTCCACGCTTTCCAAAGCGTACAACGCCTTTCCAAGGCGAGACTTTCAGTAGTACTTTGTCGCCTACTTCGAATTCCAAAGGCCTTCGGCGTTTATCTGCATAACTCTTTTGTCTATCTCTTGCCACCTTCATGCGGTTTCTGATTTGCACGATTCTCTCAGTGGTCTCGTGCACTAGTTCAGGTCCAGTGAGTTGACTCTCACCGACCTCGGCCCAACAGATCGGCGATCTGCATTTTCGTCCGTAAAGAGCCTCAAATGGAGAGGCTCCAATACTGGTATGGTAGCTGTTGTTTCTACCAGCGGTAGATGCGTTTCCCAATTTTTCCCAAAGTCGAGCACACATGCTCTGAGCATATCCTCGAGAGTTTGGATGGTACGTTCAGTCTGTCCATCTGTTTGAGGATGATATGCGGTACTCATATCTAAGCGAGTGCCCATCGCTGCTTGTAAGGATCTCTAAAAATTTGAAGCAAACCTAGGGTCTCGGTCGGAGATAATAGACAAAGGCACCCCGTGAAGCTTGACAATCTCCTTGAGATAAATCTTTGCAAGTTTGTCTGTCTTGTCATTTTCCTTGATAGCTAGGAAATGAGCGGATTTTGTTAACCGGTCAACGATAACCCAAATCATATCGTTACCGCCAGAAGTACGGGGCAATCCCGTGATGAAATCCATCGATATTTCTTCCCATTTCCATTCAGGAATTTTTGGTTGTTGTAGTAATCCTGCTGGCTTTTGATGTTCCATTTTGACCATTGCGCACGTCAAACACTTGCTAACATATCTAGCGATGTCAACTTTCATATTGGGCCACCAATATAACCCTTTTAAGTCTTCATACATTTTGTCTGAACCTGGATGGATCGAATAATGGGACTTGTGGGCCTCGTCCATCACTAGTTATCTAAGGTTTCCATGGAGAGGTACCCATATACGATCCTTATAATAACGAAGTCCATCGGACTTAACTTCATAAGTTCCATCGACATCACGTAATGATTCAGACCCAAAATTCTCCTCCTTCAGGGCCTCTTTCTGAGCATCCCGGAGTCTATCCGGTAGCCCCGTATGGATCGTTAATTGAAGAGCTCGAACTCTTCTAGGTTTAACATGTTCCTTTCTGCTCAAGGCATCGGCCACCACGTTGGCCTTTCCTGGATGATAGTTTATTGCAAGATCATAGTCGTTTAGCAATTCGACCCACCTACGTTGCCTCATGTTGAGTTCCTTCTGTTCGAATATGTGCTGGAGGCTCTTGTGATCAGTGAATATCGTACACTTGGTTCCATATAAGTAGTGTCTCCAAAATTTCAAGGCAAAAACAACTGCGCCCAACTCTAGGTCGTGAGTTGTGTAATTCTTCTCATTGGACTTTAATTGCCTTGATCCGTATGCGATGACTTTACCTCTTTGCATCAAAACACATCCGAGTCCCTGGATTGATGCGTCACAATAGACCTCGAAGTCGTCAATCCCATCAGGTAGAGATAATATAGGTGCAGTACAAAGTTTCTCTTTCAGAGTTTGGAAAGCTGCCTCTTCCTTGTCACCCCATCTGTATTGAACCCCTTTGTGCGTAAGAGCAGTTAATGGGTGAGCTAACTGAGAAAATCCCTTTATAAAACGACGGTAGTAACCCGCTAAACCTAGGAATTGACGAATTTCCGTAGGAGCTCTAGGGGTAGGCCAACTTTTAATGGCCTCGATCTTGGCTGGGTCAACGTGAATACCTTGCTCGTTGACGATGTGACCCAGAAATTGAACCTCTCGGATCCAGAAATCGCACTCAGAGAATTTCGCGTAGAGTTGTTCTTTCTTTAACAATTCTAATATTAATCGTAGATGTTCCTTGTGTTATTCTTTTGTCTTGGAGTAGATGAGGATGTCGTCAATAAACACTATGACGAATTTATCCAAATAGGGCTTGCACACACGGTTCATGAGATCCATGAACACAACTGGTGCATTTGTCAACCCGAAAGGCATGACCAAGAATTCATAATGGCCATAGTGTGTTCTGAAGGCTGTCTTTTCTATATCCTCATCGCGGACTCGAAGTTGATGGTAGCCAGACCTTAAATCAATCTTGGAATAGTAACCGGATCCTTGAAGTTGGTCGAAAAGATCATCTATTCGTGGAAGAGGGTATCGATTCTTGATAGTGACTTTGTTGAGTTCGCGGTAATTAATGCACATCCTGAATGTGCCATCCTTCTTTTTGACGAATAGAACCGGTGCTCCCCATGGTGACGAGCTGGGTCTAATAAAACCCTTATCTAACAGTTCTTGCAGTTGTGTAGATAGCTCATTCAATTCATTCACCGCTAGACGATATGGTGCACGCGCGAAAGGAGTTGCTCCTGGAGCGAGGTCAATCCCGAATCTACTTGTCGATGCGGATGAAGGCCAGGTAATTCCTCAGGAAATACCTCCGGGTAATCGCGTACGATCGGGAAGTCTTCGATTTTTCTCTCCACCCTGGTTTGGCCCGTAACGATGGCCAGAACTGCCACGTGCCCTTTTCGAAGACACTACTGCGCTTTAAGGTATGATATGATTCCGGAGACATCACCTCCCTTTTCGCCCTGAATTGAGAGTACTTCTCCTCCTTCTATGGGTATTCGTATGACTTTAACTTGACAAACGATTTCCATCTGATGTTTGGATAGCCAATCCATGCCTACTATGACGTCGAAACTATCGATGGTAAAAGGCATAAGGTCTATACTTAGTTTATGACCAGATAGTTCTAATGTGCAGCCTTCAACTAAGTGAGTGGTGTCAAGAAGTTTACCATTTGCTAATTCAACCGTATACCTAGCTTTTAGTGGAGTTTGGGTAGCCTTAATCAACTTACAGAACTTAGTCGAGATAAAACTTTTCTCAGCACCCGTATCAAATAAGACATTTGCGAAGTAGTTGTTTAGAAGGAACTTATCAGTAATGACGTTGTCATCGTTTCTTGCCTCACCTGAAGTGAACCCATAACGAAAGCTCGCCCTTTGGCGCAATCTCCACCATTTCTACCCCCATCACCACCGTTGTTATTGTTGTTACGGTGGTTGTTGTTATTACCAGCATTGTTGTTATTGTTCCTTCGAAGCTGTGGACAGTCCCTCTTTAAGTGCCCTGCTTTTCCACATTCATAACACCCCCTAGGGCCTTCATTATTCTGCCTCTGGTTCTGGTTCTGATTCTGATTAGTTCGGTTTTGTAGTTCACCTCAACAATTCTTAGCTTCTTGGCCCCCTTTACCACAACGCTCACAGGTGAGTCTCTTGCATGCCCCATTGTGGTGCTGGTTGCATCGATTGCAGAAAGGAGCTCGTCCTTTGTACCCATTGTTATTCTGATTGCTACCACTGTTGCGGTTCTGGTTACCGCCTACGCTGTTGGTGTTACTGTTATTATAGTCACCTCTGGAGTTGTTGTACCTCTTGTTTTGATTGTGAGAGTTAGAGGATCTCCCATTATTGTTGCCACTACCATTGTTGTTGTGGTTGTTGTTACTAGAGTCATCATCTATCTTTCTTTTCCCATCTAGGGCAGTTTTGGGGACCTTTCTGGGTGGCAACGTTCCTTGCTCTATGGCCTGGTCAGTCAATTTATGGGCCAATCTGATAGCATTCTGCACATTTGCAGGGTTTGAGGCTGTGACCATCCCCTTGATTTGTGGAGCTAACCCATCCACGTACCTTTCAATCCTTTTGAAATCAGCATCAACCATTGTAGGACATAGCACCGTGTACTCATGGTAGCGAGCCGTGTACTCTTCAACTTCAGAACCAACCATTTTCGAGTTCTGGAACTCACCTTCCAACCTTTTAACCTGGTCGCGAGGACAGTACTCCTCCATCATGGCATCCTTAAATTCCTGCCAAGTCATAGCATTCGCTGCGTCGAGCCCTAACATTTGGATTTGCGCGTTCCACCAAGTGAGGGCAGCTCCCTCGAGTGTAGCGGTTGCGAAATTAACCCGATTCGCAACTGGGCAGTTACACATTGAGAATACCTTTTCCGATTTCTCGAGCCATCGCAGTAGACCCACGGCTCCTTCGTCACCCTTGAATATGAGCGGCTTACAATCCATGTAAGTTTTGAAGGTGCATTGAGCAGGGCCTGGGTTTGTTTCATGAAATTATTTCGGAAAATAATTTTGGAAAGTGAGAGAAGAAGAAAAAAAATGTAGTCAATTTTTCGTTTGTTTTACTTATCACCATTATTGTTTCCTTGCACTTGAGCCGCAGCGAGTGCTGCCGCAACGTTTTCATTCATCAACGTTTGGATCTGAGCTACTGTGAGGTGTTCAGCCATGATTTTGTTTTCCATGCAAATCATTCAAATGATTAATATACCCAATATTAATTTCATTAAGCACTAAACAATTATTCATGCATCCATCCATCACATGACATAATTTTTAGAAACACATTGGTAAAATAAAGATGTAATATTCATTACAAAATTTAAAATCCAACCATAAGGTATCTCAGCATTTGAAAAAAAACATTCAAAATAAAATGAACCCCGAGTCAAATTTATTTCAAAGTAACAAAGAAGACATATTAGATCATGGATCAATAACATCTGGTTCTTCCTCCATGTCCTCTTAAGGCTCCTCCTCAAAAGGTTCTTCTTCGAAGGGTTCCTCCTCTTCATCCTGAACAGGAGCACCTTGAACCTGTAGGGCTGCCATCTGAGCTTGGAGGGCGGTGACCTGCGCCGCAAGTGTCGCGTTAGAGTGCTGAAGCGCTGCATTGGAATGTTGGAGTTCAGCAATCTGATGTTGTGCTAGATGCAGTTCATGCTCTAAACCTGCTGGATTGGGTCGCGACTCAAGCTCGGTGACCCTATGACGGATACCCATTACTCCCTGGGACAAGTTGTAGTGGTAGGTATCCCGCTCCCTCTGATCAGCCCGCAATCGCTCGATTTCTCTATCGCGTGTGCGATTGCTGATGGAATTTTGTCTGGTTTCTCCAAGGGTGTTATCATACGCTGCAATCAATCCCGCAACGACCCGTTGCAAATCAAAGGGTAAGTCAACTCTGCCCGGCACATGATGCATGTCAAGCAACCAGTATGTTGTCGGACTCAGCCAACTGTAATCGTTTGGTGCACGCCTATCAGGACGTATGTGCTGATCCCGAAGGAAATCCATTATCGTGTACTCAGGCTGCTCAGGCTCGCGGCCTTGCTGGTTGGAGGATGATGACTGTTCGTTGGCAATTTTCTTTCCCTTAGCCCTCGTGTTATCGTGTGGTGCCATACTGTCAGAACCCAGACAGACACAAACAAAAGAAAATCAACCTAATGTGAGTAATCGACTTTTGGCACGCGAAATGAAAATGTTTTTGGGAATTGTTGTAACTAATGTTCAAAAAACAGTTACAGTTTAGAATTTCTAAAAATTCTAGTTCTCTGCAACCAAGAGCTCTGATACCAATCTGTCACACCCCCAATTTCCACTAACGGAGTTTTACCGTGTGGGGTGTGAACCAGACCAGGACCCGAGTCATTAGTTACATTAAACATAAGTTAAGGGTTCAAAATGTAAATATATTTCCAAACGGGAAATATTAAAACCAGAGTTAAAGTTTAGCGGAAGCTCATAAAAGTTATGTTGCGCAAGCAAACGCTCGATAAGTAAATACCGATTCAAGTTGGAAAGATTTAAAAACAAATTCCCAAAGTAAAAGGTTTTAGCCAACGTACGTGCCCAAAAAATCAGATTCTCCTAGCGTCCTGCAAAGCATGCATAAGAGCAAGTGTCAACTAATGTTGGTGAGTTCACATAAGCACATAAATATAACTAGTATAGTTATGCAGTACGAATACAGCAGTTTTTATTCGTATATAAGCATGTATATTAACAGTACAATCCATATCGTAGGTAGCGAGCCTAAGTTCATGTCACTAAAACGTTCGCAACCGAAGCTGACCAATTAGTTGTAGGAATAATTCCTTACGTGGTTTGCCTTCCCCGTGTCTACTCGATCACGGTAAGTTAGGCTGACATTGTCCTCAGTCCGACCGCCAGTCGGGTGGTGCATCTCGTGCCCGCTGAGTGGGGTTTGTCAGACCCCAGTAGTACTACCCAATATCCCCTCGCTATAAACTATTAACGGTTCGATAAGTAAGGACTTTCAAAGATAAGCATTTTACGTGAACATGTGATATATGTTGGATTTCTACTTTAATCATACATAAACGTTGTCGTGTTATCACCCTAACCCGGGTGTAACGTGTTTGCGTGTGTCATCGTCCAAAACCGGACGTAACGTAAAGGTTGTGAAACTCACCTTAGGGTGCGCTGCTACAAATTAGTAAAACTTCGAGTCTTGCGTAATTACCGAGCACCTATCGATTTTACATACGTAAGTGTGTGTCCGCACATGAGTAACATAGCCTAGACGACGGTATAGATATCAAGTGATTTCAAATATGACGTAGGTGACAATTCCAAATAAGACAGCATTTAGACAAAAATCATTTTACTCAAGAATCAAGTTGATGACGACGTCGAAAGGATAAAAGTTCACCCAAGAGCGAATAAAAGATAAATATCATCTTTTACGAAACCGGGTAGTCGAAACGCATATTTATGCATGCAGATAGATATATTTATAAATATGTATATATAATATATATATATATATATTTTTCATAAATATAAGGGTTGATAAAACGTTCGTTTTATATTTCCATATACGTTCATTTATATATTTTCTCAAACATGTATTCGTTAAAATTTTATTATCAAATAATCAACATTTATATATATAATAACCAAATTATATAATTTGACGAGAGAAACGAAAGTAACGATGTCTACGAGGTTTTCTACTGGTCCAAGATCACAAGGAAAATGATTGGTGATAGGTTTCGGATCATACAAGTTTATAAAACAGTGAATAAAAATAAAATCAAGGAAACCGGAGGTCACCAGGGTCGAACCTGTGACCTCCCAAAGAAACAGCAACACCCTAACCGCTGGGCTAAGGGCTCTGTATGTTAACTGGTTCGCAGCCCCTTGCTTTTAATCATCCAGCGACAAGGAAACCAGATTAGGAATTAAAAGAAAATGATAAAAGATTTAGGGGCTGGGAGGGTTCGAACTGGTGACCTCCGCGTTACAATGCGGACAGCGGACCACTAGGCCACCCGAACCGTTTGTGATATAACCCGTATGCAGGATATATATCTGGTAACAGTCAGGGTCATCTTCTACCTACAAACCCTAATCTCGCCGGAATTATTTTCCGGTCACCGGAAAATCGTAAAACACAAAACGAGACACATAAAACGTGCGATTTTCATGAAGATATTATTACCTTGAATTAGAAACGTGAAAAGGTGAGTTTTTGAAGCCGAAATAGAACCGGAACCTTGAACGCGAACACTGAGCACCGTCACGAAACTCGAATCTGACTTCTCCTGGTTGTTCAGCGATGAAAGAGGATCACGAAGGGTGTGGAATGGTGTTGATTCGGTGAGTATTTTGGCCGGAAATTTGAGTTCACCGGAAAAACTAAAAGAAACGAGAGAAAGAGATATGTGTTTTTGTGTGGAGATAGAATGCCAAGTGATGGAGGTATTGATTAAGAATCAATTGTTGTCTTAACCCAGTGATTAATCTCAATTGAATTGGATTAAATTGAAGAGCAGAAACTGAAAATCGGAACATGATACGGTTTAAGCGTGCCTGTGCATTAACGCCCTCAATCGAGTTTGAGCAGTTGGCAGATTCAGTCCCTCCACCTTTTTCTAGTGTGACACAAGGTTTGAGGTAATTGCATAAAGGGCCACCCAAGTTTTATCAAAGGAAACTGATTTAGTAATTGGCAGGAATAGTCCCTCGGGTTTATAAAAGGATAACGAGACTAACGGAAAACGAAAACAATGGCCAAACGAGTGCATGCATCTCAACACCCAAAATCGAATGTATACGTGTGTTTGTCACAAATATGATTGACGTGTAACGTTTGTAGGATGTAAACCCGAATTGATGCACATAAAATCATAAATACCAATTTATAATTATATAAATGATTCACATAAAATCATAGTTATAACCCATAACTATATATTTTTTTAATTTCCTATAAAAAAATATATATAGAAACGCTTCGCGTAATTTACGTGACACGTCGTCACATAAAATCATAAAATGACATGCGTATATATATATAAATATATACCACATAAAAATAATAAATATAATTGTCACATAAAACGACAAAACGTTTTCGTGAAAATCATAAATATAATCTATATAAAATTATAAATTATATAATTATATTCAAGTAAGTTAACCGACGTCTAGACTCATGTGCAATGTTCGTGTAACTATTCTAGTTAACCGAAGTAACGGACGTTATCGAAATATAACACAAGTTATTAACGGAGTTAGCCTGGGGAATTGCCGGTTGTCACACAGTAGGCCCAGCTGATTTAGTAAAGCTTAATTATCCCTTGGTGTTTATTTGTGTATAAATATGTAAATAATTTAGCTTGCTAGTGGGTTCCCATTTTAGGAGTTAGAGTGAGATTGAAACTGATGATTAGGAGGAAAGAGACCTTTTTAGATTAGAGACTTATATATCCTCAGAATAACTGGCACGTTATGATCTTTTTGCGAAAGCAAATCCGAGAAATAATGGCGCCCCATTTTTCCATATTTGAGCATATTAGGTAATAAATTGGTTAATGAATTAGAGTGAAGGGACAGAATATTCACGTACGAACTAAGGATAGTATCCCGTGGTGAGTGCCTCTGATGATGTTCCGGATCTCGCGGGCAAAACACTCACGTATGATTTCGGGGGTAAGACCTTGTGAAAGAATGCCTCTGATGATGTCCGTTGGTAAGTATAGTTAAAATTAACCAACTATAAAAAGAAAAAAAAAATGATGAAAAAAGAAAAAAAGAAAAAAGAAAAGAAAATGAAAAAAATAGAAGCAACAGTAGTCAAATAAATGCTCAAGCAACTTCACTATCCATTCAAATCCATCATTCTTGGGATATATGAGTATCTGGTTTAACTAGGGTGGGAAAAATATAAATATTTTATCTTTATTACCCTTTGCTTTGACCGAATTATAGTCGGGACTAAATTGAGCTAGGACTTTCTGAATGTGGGACACATAGGCAAATTGATACAAATGATTGGTAATTTATATAAACACCTTGGGGGCGCAAAGATCAGTGGTTGGGTTTAGTCGGACCGAAATATCGGCAATCGCAATTAGCATATATAATTACATTTTGGAATGTGGAATGAAAAAAGTTGATAAATCAAAATGTTAAATGATTTTGAAATTGATTCCCCGGTTATGATTCTATGGTAGTTTTTCCGAGACGGAAAAAGATAAGTGTGGGGATGTGATGAGAGGTTGAAATGTACACTTTATTTTATATTAATTACTCCTCATACACATCAAATTATGTATAAAATATATTATTTTGCTTGATTATTATGATTAGTCTGTTGAGAGACTAAATGAGCTTAAATGGTGTAATTAAGTTGAGACCGAGCTTCAACCATTCAATACTTAAGTTTCGATATATATATATATTACTAGGTTAGTAACCCGTGTACTACACGGGTTAAATTTAGGTTCATAATATTAGCTAAATATAAAAAACGATTAAGAAATTTGAAATTATAAATTACATAATTCATCATAATATATTAATTGATAATTTAATACATTAAAGATGACAAATTCTTGATTTGTTTCCTTAAAAAGACTCAAATTATTGAGTTATCAACTCTACATTATGTTTGCCATTTTTTTTAAATAAAATTTTAATTTAGATAAAATTGGTAATTAGTCTTGATTGGCAATTTACTAAATTGTAACTGAATCTTGTATTGACATGTGGCAGTGGTGATGTGGACACCTTAAAAAGAAGACATGTAGAAACTATTTTATTGCTTTATTAGTATTAAGATTAGTTCTCTAAGTTATTATTACAAGTTAACTAAACAATTAAATAAAATGGAAAGAAAGGAAAAAAGAGTTCATGACTTTTGAGTTTTGTCTTTGTGCAGGGATTTACGTGGACATGCTGTGCACATATGGAAGTAAATATGGAGTTCAATAGTGAGGCTGGTCATCGAATAAAATAATGCGCAGATAACAAGCAATTGAATGGATTATGCATCATGTGATTTGAACGTGCATACTAATTAAATCATAGGCAATGTGAACACAAATCAAGAGCAGCAAAAGAATTCGAGATTGAAAATCTCGGGCGGTACGCCCAACCCGAAGCATTTTAGGGCGGTACGCCCACGGGCTAAGTCGGCAGATTATTATTATTTTTATTTTCTAAACCTATTTAAAGGGTGTTTAGGTTATAGTTCGAAACCTAATCATCCCCAGCCGTTTTTGGGGTGAGAATTACGAATTTGGAGACTTTTTTAGAGATTCTTTGAAGGTTGTAATCATCCGGTAATCGTTTCTTATGCAATCTTTAATTTTAATCATGTTTGTTTCATTAGCCATGTCCGGCTAATCACCACTAGCCGCTTTTGGTGATTGGTTGGTGGATTCGTTCTATGATTAATCTATTGCTTAATTAGTTGTTCCGGAATACTTGCTACCGTTGAACACCTGCATGCGGAATTGTTAAATTTAACTAGTAATCTAGGGTTTTAGTGGTCCACTGTTTATTGATCTAGCACTTTCTTGCGGCAGGACTAATCAGCCCATTAGGAAACTAGGTTATTAGGTCAAGGAAGCAATTGGGGGGCATGTCTATGTGTCACGGTTAAGTAATTAGGTTTTTCTAGATCGGTAGCCAACCAGGATCCAGAAGTGGTTAGATTTGTCTCATTTGAATTCAATTAAGTTTTTAGGTTAAAGTTAGTTAATTTGTTAGTTAATTCACCCAACAACTCAAAACAGCTAAGTGGCAAAGTAGATAATTTTAGGTTAATCAGTAATTTTAGTTAATTTAGTAATCAGTTAATCAATTTCCACATATTCCCTTGGTTCGATAACCCTAGCTTCCACTACTACAAATTTAATCTAAGTTGAGGATTTGAAACGGCCTGACAAACCGTTATCAAGATCCATTTATGTTAAAACCGTTTATGCGATTTGCCTTTTGAGTGAAACTTGACTGTGTTGTGAAAGAAAGATGAATTTTCGTCCCCATCTATACTCCATTTAATTCTCGCTTTCTGTTTGGCGTCCTTGGTGATAATTTCATCTAGCGTTAAAATTTCATTTCTAATCTCCGAGTAACGAGCTAGCTGCTGATTCGAGACGGCCCCTGTTTAAGCAAGTTTGTTTATGTCACTCTCCTCCATTCTGAGATCATGAAGTTTCGAGGCATTCAATTCCCTGAGGGTCTTTGACCAAATTTTGATGCTGTTCTTGATAAGCCTAAGTTTTGTTGCCAACTGTTTGTCTCAGGGGCCTGAGAAATGGGATGAATAATATGTATGAGTCGGTACCTGTTCCAGCCCCATTTGCTAATCCAAGAATTGAAGAACTTGAATGGTGAGGGTCCGTAGTCCATCATTAAGGTTCTAAGTAGGATAGGACAGTGATCCGACTCCTCCCTGTCAAGCACCACTAGAGATGCATTAGGCCAAAAGTTAAAGAAAGCGTCACATACCAGAAATCGATATATCTTGCTTGCTTTATCCAGGTTTGATGAGATGTAGGTGAAGCTTCCTCCACCCCCCCCCCCCCTATATGATACTCGGTGAGGTTTGATAGATGGATGAACTCATTAAATCTAGCGGCTGTTGCAACATTGAATTCCGAGTTCTTCCATTCATCCGCTGATCTGGTTGAAATCCCCAAACATGAGCCAGAAACCTGTCATGGTGAGCCTCATATTGAGGAGATCAGACCAAAGTTGAATCTTGTGTTGATTTCCTTGAGGTGCATAAACATTTACTACATGTATCGTTTCAGCTAAGCCAAGAAGATTTCCCGATGTTAGGATGAAGTTTATTTTCTTTATTACGTTTGATACTTTAAATCTATCGGGATTCCAGATGGTCATTAGAACACCCGATCTTCCCGTTGCATCTACGGATTCTGAGCAACATGAATTCCTTCCCGAGAAAGAGTGAACCTGAAATAATGAGCTATCAGAAAGTTTAGTTTCTTGGAGGCTAATAAAATTACATTTATGTTTCGATTTCAAGCATCGAATCCAGGAGACTTTACGAGACTCCCCAAACCCATTTATGACTAGAGAAAGAAAATCCATCAGGGAAGTTCTTGAGCACCACCAATGTTTGTCAATCCTTGAACTACATCCTTGCGAACGGTGTCTTGAACCATCTTTTCGAAACTTTTGAAGTCAATTCCCATAAAATCTCCGACCTGCAAAGTGGCTTGGAATTCGTTTGTGACATTTCTGGATTCAAATTGGGAGTCCACCGAAGAAGGAGCTTGGGTTGGGAAGGGGGGAGGGTGAGGTGCAGCTGGAGGTGGGATAAAATGAAAGTCCGAAGATGATAGATTCTCCGAATCCGCTAAGTAGTTTAGGCTCGGGTCACTTTTTGAGTTAGTTTGTTCCACCATTCTAGGTCTCTTTCCCGGACGACTCTCAACTGATGGGTTTGGGGACCCAGATTCTTTACCTGAAGGCCAGGTTTGGAGTCTTCCCCTTCTTTTGAATGTTCCTTTTTTTTCCGGCGAAGTGGGGAGGTCCTAGTTTGGTTGAGAGAAGCTGATATGGCATTGATGTTCATGGGGTAAAGAGTGGGATCCCGCACATTGTGAATTTCAGAGATCGGAGAAGACTGGATGGGAGTTGAATCAATTATTGTAGGAGCTTCGGGTGGGGGAGTAGGGTCAGGCATCGGAGTGTCTGTTGTGATAGTGGGTGATTCCTCTGGTTCCAAGGATGGGGTCTCTATGTTTTGGTTTGATGTGTTATTAACCGCTTTCGCAGAATCCTGGATAATTTCCCCTTCTTCTGTCCCAAAATACAAGTGAGTATGGTTTTCTGAAGGAGCATGCGTTTCTCCATCGTCCTTCTCTTGACTTTTAACTTCATATGTGGTCTTTTCTATAGTTGAGTCAAATTCTTGAGATTTGGGTTTTAAAAAGGTTGGAGCCCAGTCTTGAAGGTTTTTAATGATGGTAACTGGCCAAGTTCTATCATTCCATATCACGTCAATTGTTTCATTTATGCATTCAACTTTTTCGTTTAGGAGTGTACAAAGAGTGACCTGCGAAAAGTCATTACTAAAACCAGAACAAGTTGAGTTTAGTAGTACTTTACCGAATAAACTACCAATTTGATCGAATGGTTCATTTTCTCTCAACGAGTGTGGTAGTCCGCATATTTTTACCCAAGCAAGGCGCTCCTTCTCTATCACATGTCCCTCCCAAATGCCAAAGACATCAAAATAGTGAAGGATGTCCTTGCGGTTATCTTTGAGGAACAAAGTTACATCATCCCTGTGCCAAAAGCAAATTAAAACAGTTAGTCCTCCCAGGTATATTACTCTAGTGTTGTACACCTCTATTGAAGATAACTAGATCTCATGTAACACCCGTGTCCGACCCACTTACAAAACCCGACCCAAATCCGAACTTGTCGCGCAAATCGAGTTTTGATTTAAGAATTATCGGGAGAAATTTTCTAAAATATACAATTAAATTATGTTTGGGATATTCCATAATCATTTTTGAAAACAAAATAATAAATTTGGAAAATTTTAGGTTAAACGATTTGCTTAAAACAAAAATAAAGCAATTTTATGCTTTTACGCAATTTCGGTATTCGATTTATCGTTTACCGGGAATCTCGGGGTTTTTATCTCAAAATTTATACTTTGAAATATCCTACAATCATTTTATAACATTAGAAAACCAATTGGTTGAATTTTGGATCGATTTTGTTAATTAAAACGCAAATAATTGAATTTATCGTTTTCCGTGCAAATCCGGTATTAACCAGGAGTCATGTAAATTTTAAAGATCATATTTTTATGTTCCATAATGTTTTATAAGGTTAATATAAGTTGCTAGTAAAATATTAGAGGCTAATGAGTTAAAACGAAGACGAACGCTTAATAAGAAGAGACAAAATATATCAAAATGTTGGCCACCCCCCCCCCCTCGCGTATCGCGAGGGGATTATCGAGCTTCTGCGCGATACGCGAGCCCCCGGTCGGGCAAATTTAAGATCAGGTTGCCAACGCAGCCATGTTATCATGTTTTCTCTCCATGTTTTCGCCCTCCAGACGTCAAATTCGAGTGATTACTCACCATAGACACGTAGTAGGACCTAATGTGCCCCTTGTAGGTCCGAAATCAAACCGAGAACACGATATTTAATCGTAAATGAGTGCGGAATCCTCAAGAACGATTGATTCAAGAAACAAGTAGATGAAATAGATTAGATCTAAGGTAAAGATCTAATCTTGAATGAAGAACCCACTTGTGAAGCTGATCGTAAATGGAATGTAGAACAAGAAATCGTAAACCTTGAATAATGTTTTAGAAAAGCTTGGCAAAAACGATTACAATGAGGTGGTATTTATACCACCGGTGGTATTTATACCACCTCATACATGAGCTTGGGCCAATCATAAACACAAGTCTAGCCCAATCATAAACACTAAAATGGCCCACATGGCCTATAAATTAAACTAGACTAAGCCCAATAACAAAAGCCCAACTAATG
>JBCNJP010011115.1:0-18189 GCA_039602395.1 Deinandra increscens subsp. villosa
TGGAGATGCCTGGCGCATTACATGCAGAAATCTTTTCTGGGCAAAAGAACAAGCTTCGATCAGCTCAACAAGCTACATGGAACTGCATTCGTCGCATTGGCCTTGGATTGGAACTTTAACTTCTCCAAGATGATGTTACTTGACTGGATAGGCAATGCAGACCTGAGCGCACGTGAACAGTTCCTGATGACACCTAGATTTGTTCAAATGGTGGTCATGGAAAAGTACCCAATGATAGAAGAGAGAATAGAGAAGCTGGATATAAAAGTGATGGATTGTGGGGTATTTGGTCTACAAACCCAAGATAGAAAGGGTAAAAACAGTTTTCAAGGAAGACTTGAATGGGTAAAGAGGGGTGCATTTCCCGAGGTAGCCAGGGAACAAGAGTTTGAAGAGCCTGAGCCAGAAGCCGATGTGCCAACTGTTAATGCATCTGTTGCAGAAGATCAAGATATAACAGCAACTCCAGCTGTTAATGTGCAAGAAGAAGATGAGGTGATCCCTTCGGATGAAGAAAACATTATGGACGACATCTTCCCAACTTATGAAAATGTTGATGATGATGACATATATGGGAATTTGGGACCCATCAGTCACAAGAGATCGAGGGATGACATACTCATGTCTTCAAGCAGCGATGCAACCCCTCCCGAGCTGAGTCTGAATATGGAGGATGTACTTGAAGAACCCATCCCTGCTCGTGAACCATCTCCAAGGAAGAAGACTGATCCAAGAAGCATAAGGTTCAAATTTACAAAGACTAGCTCAAGTCTGTTAATGGTCCATCCATCAGAGTCTAGCTCTCAAAGTCAACCTACTCAAGAAGAAAGCCCTGCACAAACTGCTGAAGTTCAACCTGCCCTAGTACAGACTGAAGGTCCTCTTCTGACCGAACGTAGCCCTGTTCGGGAAGAAAGGCAATTTCTGGAAGTTGACAACACTTTTGTTGTACCCAGTCCAGTGAGAGTGAGCGTCTCAACTGTGACAAGCCTGCCACCGACCATGCCTAGCTTTCGTCCATTCCAAGCTGCTGAGCTGCCAATCGAAATGAGGATAAGCGCTGATCCTCATATTAACTTTCTGATGTCTCAGAACAGAATCAGAGAGAATGAGATAAAAGCTCTCCAGGCTGAAAACAGAAGATTAAAAGAGAAGGAGGTGGCTGACAAGAACAGAATGAAGTATCTATATGAGACTTTGGTGGACATGAGGAAGAAGTTTACTGAGTTAAAAACCGTTGTAGAGTCAAGGTCCTCTGGTGATCAAGGTCAAAGCTCATCTCAAGGAGCTCAAGGTACCAGTGCTGCTCAAGAAGATGATGGAGATGACTCCATTGCAATGTCTGATTATGCCCGAAGTGGAAGGGTCATCTCCAAAGCGCCTGAAGGTCACGACAACTGGTTTAGAGAATTCTTCCAAGGACCGGCCCCCACTCAATACACCCTTGATGTTGGTGAAAGCTCCATTGACAAAAGAGGGAGTCGTGAACCCATTTTGTGCTGGCACTATGATTCAGAGAAGAAGCTGTTTGCCGTAATCCGTGACGGCTACAGTCCAGTGGAATACTATAGAACACGTGCACAATTCCATTCCTGGACTGAGCCCGAGATTAGAAGCCTGCTAAGAGCTCCGTACATCAACAGATGGAATAGTGCTGACGGAGATCTTATTCGAAACAATTTGATGAGCCAACTAGAAAACAACTTTGTAAACTTCGAGCTGAAGCAGGTGAGATGGGTGGAAACTGGAACTGACACAGTTACTGGAGAACCAATTGGAGAAGCAAGGAGACCACCCACCAAGCGCACAAGGGTTATCAATATGTTGGATGAGATCGAAGATGGAACCTTAGTCAAAAACTTTGACTGTTGGTGTTATGATCCGACGACTCACGAGGTGGTGGTTCTCTGCAAAGGAATGAGGCAGTTTCGTTTCTACGATCCGGTTGATTTGCTGAGATTTGGTGAAAAGGATATCAAGCTCCTCGCCTCACAACCTATTCTCGGAGATGAGAATGATTTGGAAAACGCTATAAGGGTGGGGATCTTTCATGGTACAGCTAACCGGATTGTGGAGAATGGATGGTGGTCGAACAACGTTCAGGATACTTTCAGATTCGATCTGCTGCTGCCGTAAGGGATCTAATGATTCATGCCTAGGGGAAGATTGTTGGGCTATATTTATTTGAGGCATGAACATTAGTTTTGGGCTTATTTAGTTAATGTTTTGGGCCATGTGGGCCAATTTTCTTTAGTTTATGATTGGGCTTATTGTGTTTACTATTGAGCTAGGGTTTGTAAGAAGGCACTATATAAGCCTTTCATGTTTATGATTAATGCAAGCCTTTGATATTCAAGTTTACGATTTTCTGCATCTTTTGGTGTTTCCGATCAGTTTATTTGGCTTCAAGATTGTAGTGATTTTCATTCAAGATTAGATCTTTATCTTAGATCTAGTCTATTTCTTCTACATTCTTCTTGAATCAATCACATACGAGGATTCCGCACTCGTTTGTGATTAGATATCGTGTTCTTGGTTTGATCTCGGACCTACACAACCATTTTGACAACGATCGTTTGACTCAGCTCATTCAAAAACATCTCCAACCGTGTTACACTAACGTAAGTCGTACTACACTTAGACGTGATTGCCTAAAAATGTGGAAAACGGCGAAAGCCGAATTAATAGAAGGTTTTTCAACTTTGGAAACACATGTCAATTTAACGAGCGATTGTTGGTCAACTCCTCATGGTTCACCCGAATCTTTTATTTGTGTGACCGTTCATTGGGTAATGCCCGAAACTTGGACCATGATGAAACGAACACTCGCTTTTGAGCAACTTGAATTTCCTCACACCGGGTCATATATTTTTAAAAAAATTGACAAAGTTATTCGGGTTTATGGTTTACAAGAATAATTGTTCTCTATTTCTTTTGATAACGCGTCCAATAACACGCGTGCTATCGAACAACTACAACTCAAATATAAACCCGTTTGTGAAGGAAGTTTTTTTCATAGTCGTTGCGTTGCACACATAATCAACTTGTGTGTGCAAGACGGTTTGAGGATTATTAACCCAATCATTGTAAAATTTTAGAAAAATGTTGTCGGATGTGTTTAGCAAACCAAGTAGGCATAGTGCCTATATAAAATATTGCAAACAAGCGAATGCTATTTGTTTAGGTCCGAATTGGGACGTACCTACGAGATCGAATTCGACTTGTACCATGTTTGAAAAAGCTATACAACAAAAAGATAGTTTGCGTTCATTACCACAACGACCTTTGTTCGAGGCACTCAAAACTTGTTGAGTTTTCTCTAAATAGTTGGGCTCTTATTGAAGATTTAACAAAGTTGTTACATGTTTTTAAAGAAGCAACCACAACGTTGTCGGGGGTTTATTATCCAACTAGTCCATTGGTTTTAAACCAAATCTATTTGATGTGCCAAACCTTGAATGAGTTATTCCTATAAGTCGGACACCTTTTTTCGAAATGGTTAAACCGATGAAAGCAAAATTTGTCAAATATTTTGAAAATATGCCGGCGGTTATTACTTGTGCCTCCGCCCTACACCCTTGCATCAATTCGAATAATACCGAAGCTTTAATTGAAAACATTTGTTATGCTTTGGATTTGTATACCGAAAACGAGCTCATTTGTGAACAACTAAAAAAGAAATTTAATAAAGATCTCACAAACTTGTATGATGCATATGTTGCTAAGTATGGTACAACATCAACCATACACGAGTCTATGAGGCAACATCAAGCGAGTGTGGGTGCAAGTAGTAGCTCAGATGGTTACATAAACCTTTTCAACATGTTTTCAACCAACAATGCTAAAATGGCAAGAGGTAACACTCCGAGTAGCGAACTCGGAAGGTATACGGGGACCGATTTCCTAGCGGGGATGGGATGGCCGGTTTCAAAGACTTTGATTTGTTGGCTTGGTGGAAAGGAAAGGAAAAAGATTTTCCTGTGCTTTCCATCATGGCCCGAGATTTACTAACCGTCCAAGCTTCCACGGAAGCTTCGGAGTCCGCTTTTTCTATTAGTGGCAGGGTCATATCGGTGAGGAGGGCAAGGCTAACTCCGGCATCGGTGGAGATGTCGATTTTCTTGAAAGATTACTTGGATGTGGCGGTGAGGATTCAAAACATTGCTACACTTGAAGGCATTGAAGGAGAGATGGAATATGAAGGCCAATTATACGAGGACGAGGTTGCGGGTGGATTAACCCCGGGAATGACCGATGACGAAGCCGTTTGGGACTACTACTTGAGGTCCGGTCCATCTAGCTCGGGCTCTTCAAACGAATAAAGTTAAACGACTACGGAACCGAGGAGAAAAAATCGAAGAACAAGTTAAATTTAGTTTGTTTTTAATTTTTACCGAATTCAATGTAATGGGTTTAAAAACTCTTTTTTTTATATGTTTTTCAAGTTTGGTGTGCTTGTTATGTTATCACAATGAATAAAATTTACACTTTTATAAAAATGTTGGATTTTACGGTTTCAAAAAAAATAATATCACAGCAACATCACATAAAGTTTGAGCTGGGAAAAAATGTTGCTGTAAATGTAACCGAAAAAACCGGTTTTTTTGTTAACCGGGTTCTAACCGGTTTCTAACCGGGTACTACCGAGCACCCTTTTTCCAACCGGAAACCGGTTACTAACCTAACCGGTTAGGCCAATAACCGGTTATCCTTCGAGAAAATCCTAACCGGTTTCGGTTACATTTTTTAACCGGTTTGTGCACATCTAGCTAGGACTATAAACAAACCGAATTGGACCGAATGAGGTCATGGTCATGTTCATTTCGTTTGTTAAGCATTAAATTTGTTAACTAAAAGTTCACAAACACATAATGAACAAAGATTTTTGTTCGTGTTCATTTGCTAACAAATTAAATGTGTTCACCAATGCAAACGAACATGTGTTTTTTCAGAATTTTTTTTTTATCAACATTCCTAATTCTAAACACTAGATATAATCATTTTAAATAAATATATATATTTAAGCACGTGACATAAAAATTATAAACATAACTATTCAAATCAAAACATAAGTCTGGAATAATAATCATAAACATTATTATCCCATAATAATAGGAAAATTGGATTTAAATAATCCTAACATTTGAGGGGTGAGCATGGTTCGGTTCGGTTCGGTTTTTGGCTCGAACCGAACCGAAACCAAAGTTTTCGGTTCCTAAGAAAAATAAACCGTTCGGTTTCGATTTTTTCGGTTCGGTTTTTTCGGTTTTTTTTCCGGTTTCGGTTCGGTATTGGTTCTTTTATATTTTTTTTATGCTGTTAATATAAATTAATTTTAAATGTCCATCTTAAAAGATAAATAAATAATTACCGTCATAATTACTGAATTAAAAAAAACAAAAATAGTAACGTGAAGTATGTGACCATAGAAAATGCGAAGTAACTTTAGATTTAAAAGTTTTTAACATTAAAGATCTTGACGTAAACTATTAAATGTTAACCTAAAATATAAATTAAGGGAATAATGGTCACTAAATTTTCTAACTTAAGTGTTAAGTGTTAACCTAAAATATAAATTAAGGTTTAAAGATTTACAATGTGCCCTCATAAAATGTTAATTCACACATTTGCCCCTCGGTTCGGTTCGGTTTTTATAACGGTTCGATTTTTTGGTTTGGTTCGGTTCTTAATAGACTTGAAACCAAAACCGAACCATTATTTTTGGTTCGGTTCGGTTTTTTGTCCGATTCGGTTTTTTTCGGTTTTTTGCTCACCCCTAATTTGAAGGTTGGCAAATAATAATCCCACTTTTAAAAATTACTCCCAACGGTCCCAGGTTTCACCATATTTGTTTTTAATGGACCCGTCGTTAATTTTTTTTAACTCCGTTAAGTTTTTGCTGACGTGACCGATGATGTGGATAAATCTGCTGATGTGGCGCTAGTGACATGGAATTTTTTAAACACCTCATTCATCGCATTTTGAAAAGCTGGCCCCACACACATAGCGAGAGGAGGTCGGCGCCTCCGGTGAACCACCGGTGACGTTTCCGGCGACTTCTGATTTCCATCTCTTATTTCTTGAAATTGAACCTAGCCCTATTTCCCCATTTCTTTGGTCAGTTAGGGCGGCGATTGAACCTACCTAGTGTTCCGACAAGCCTGTTAACGGACTCTCTGGCTGCAGTGAGAAAATTGGGTCTACAGTTGTCGGAAACGCGACCTGGTTCAACCCCCATCTCTTATCGTCGCAATCTGTTGCGAACCACCCACTACTAGCTCGCCATTGCTCGAAAGAAACACCCCGATACTCTGTGCAGCTTGACAAAGGTCGCCGGAATCGCGAACATCAAAACCCTAGCCACCCAAAAGATCTCCGTTGCCATCAATGGAAGCTCCCATCGAGGATTGAGGGTCAACACATAAGGTCGCGTCATCTCGAGGTTCACCGGTCGGTCACCTCGAGTTTCATAGGCCTCCATCGCTTGTTTCTGATTTGCCTCTGGAGCTTGCAAGTGGGTGGGTGCATTCGCCGAAGTTTTTTAGGGAGTTTGCAGGTGGGTGAAGGAGAAGTGGGACCAGTGGATTAAAAATAAAAAGATAAATAAAATAAAATAAAATAATTAACCATATCAGCAGATTCATAAAATAAAATAAAATAAAATATTCATCTACCTCATTGGCCACGTCATCGAAACTTAACGGAGTTAAAAATTTTAACGGCGGGTCCAATAAAAACGAATATGGTGAAACCTGGGACCATTGGGAAGAATTTTCAAATGTTGGATTATTATTTGCCAACTCTCAAAAGTTGGGATTATTTAAATCCAATTTTCCCTAATAATATCATAAAGATGTAAATTTTAAGTTGTAAAATTGAACGAACACTTTACCTAATGTTTAGGCATACGACCATAATTCATGTTCATTTATTTAATTAAACAAACAAAATTTTACATTCATGTTTGATGACGGGGGTCCGGTTCGGCTACTCGGGCCGACCCACCCGGCCTCGAAAATGGCAGGATGCCATACGACATTCCTAATCAGGCGCTAATGATTGATCATGATTACCAATCATAAGCCGCCCCTTCTCAAAATGGAGATACTAGGCTACGCACCTAGTACGCTCGCCCATACCGCTAAGGACCAAAGCATTAATGACGCACAAGACAAAGTACAAGACACTATAAATACCCCTCCCCAACCACTTGGATATGACACTTAATACCTCCAGACGCTACTAACGCTCCTGCACCAAATACATCCTACGAAGCTCGTACGGCTGAGAAAGATCTCCACAATACACCACACACACACACACATATACTCACGAGGGTAGACCTGGGATGGCAGTCATTCAAGTGTCAGTCCCAGTCTGAGCCGGAGGACCAATCTCCCTCACATGCTCTAACCGTTCTTAGTGACATGCGTCGAAGCCAAGGGCTAGCCCACCGAAGCATAGGCACGTCACCGAACTTTTCTGAGACTTAAGCTCAAGGACCGGGCCACCGGATCAACAACACCACCCGGCCGAGAGCCCGAGTTTCTACAATATTCATTTGTTTATTAAACAAACGAACATAATAATCTTACCATAAAACGCTTCATAAACGATTCGTTAAACGTTACCTAAGTGCGCCATCAAGGACCTATTAGTCTATCACGCCGGTGCAAGCGGAATAAAGAATCTGTCAAAATAACAAGTTATTTCGCCAACTGCGCCTAAAATATAGAGTAAATTACTATTTGCGTCCCTGAGGTTTGGGCACTTTTGCCACTTGAGTACGTTTTTGAAAAGTTTCCCATCCGTTGCCCAACGTTTCACTTTTGTTGCTACATGTACCCCTTGCCCTAACGGACGTTACTAAGCTTGTTAAAAGGTACCCCATGTGCCCTGCACATGAGGGTATATTTGTCTTTTCACCTATTTATCACACGACCACACATTCAACATTACTTTAACCATTTCGTCCCTTTCATCCCCCCTCGTATTCCATCTTGACCTAGGTCAGCGTAAAATCGAATACTCCCTCCATTTTGGTCATCGTTCTCATGCAGGTTGGATCTTGATAGTGCAAAGGAGTTAAAGATGTTTGTAGGTTGTGGCACGTTCGTCCTGGTGACCTTGGAAGAGTTGATGAAAAAGAGATTTACGGTAACATTAACTCACAGAAAATCAATTTTTTTTTTTACTTTTATGCTTTTAGTGTAATAGATTTCATTATTTAAGCATGCTTTGTTTGCTAATCACAGCTAATAAGCCTACAATGTTTTCAATGAAAATATATCATGGCGGCCAATTTATTGAGAACCCTGGAAGGAAGTATATTGAGGGTAAAGTTGACTACATTGATATGGTAGATATTGATGAGTTTTCAGTTCATGAACTGGATGAGGTGATTCAGCAGTTAGGATATCCAGTAACTGATGTGGTTTATTATTATTATAAGATTCCAACTGAGGACTTGAATTTAGGCTTAAGACCATTAGGAAATGATAGGGATGTTATTAATCTAGTGAAGTATGTTGGTAGTTATAAGTTAATTTCAGTATACACAGAACATGGGGGCACATTATTGGACAGGACATATTTCATGCCAAATGATAATATGTCAAGTGTTGTTATTGAAGAAATTGTTGAAGATGGGCCATCTGCTGTAGTCCAAGCTTCTGAAATTATGCAGGATGAGATAGATGTAGATGATAATGTGCATTTGATGAGTGAAAATGGAATAGAGGAGACAGTGATGAATGAGGTTGAAAATGAGGAAGTTTATCATGTAGATTTGAATGAGGTTCAAAATGAGGCAGTTATACAAGAGGAGCCTGTTGTGACTGATCCTGTGGTGAGTCAGGTGCAAAATGACATGGATGATCCTTTTGAGGGCTTAGATGAAATCCTTGGTACCAATGCAGAGGTTGAGGCAGTCAATGAGGGTTTGGAACATCAAGTTGAGAAACATGAAGTCTTCTTGGCAAAATTTTTATTTCAGTATGAAGATGTTCAAGATGCACATGATGTTCAAGATGCACATGATGTTCAAGATGCACAAGATGTTCAAGATGTTCAAGATGTTCAAGAAGTTGAAGTTGCTGAAGATGTTCAAGATGCTGAAGTTGCTGAAGATGTTATAGTTGATGATGAAAATCTGTTTGAGGATGTGCATATTGCTAGGTCTTGCAAGGGTCAAGGTTCATCACAGGCTGGCACTTCTCAAGCTACTACACAGCAGCAGGATGTTTGAAGGACTTTTGTTGGTTGTCTTTTATTTTGAATGTTTAAAAACTATGTCTGTTTATTGTTGGTTGTCTTTTAAAACTTGGTTCCATGTCTGATTTTGAACTTGGTTTATTTTGGTAATGAATGGTTGACATGGATATTATGGTAATGAACTTGGTTTATTAATTATGTTGATTTGCTTGTGCCAAAATACTGGTTGTTATATTGCATAGTTTCAAAGTGAAGTTGTGACCACATTTGGCCTATTAAGTGGTGACCAAATTTCAGATTTGGCCACAAACTTGGTGATGTTGCCAAATTGTTAGCAAATTTCAGATTTTGCCAAACTTGATTGTGCCCACAAACTTTCAGATTTGGCCAATTGCACTAACTTGCACACAAAGATTGAACATAAATTGAAGAACAAAGTCTACTTTTTTATTTAAGCATCTACCATTTCAGAACTTAGAATTACATACACATAATACTAAATGACCTTTACAATATAGATTCTCAAAATGTAGGTCAATAAACCTCATCACATCATATTTCAGATTCATCTTCAACTTGTTGGGTCACAAAGTAAATAAAAAACAACAACCAACTTATGACAACAAAGAACTTGAGCTTCTTCACTTCAACTTCAAGTTCTTTAACAATTTCAATAGCCCTGGCACACAAGGGGGGGGGGGGGTCGGCCCAGCTAACAAATCCGCAATTTGATCCCTGATATACCAAAATAAATCAAACTAAATCAATATTCAAATCTCATCACAATTTTAGTTGAAATTTGAAAAAGGGTGAATACCGCTCGGGCACAACAATGGAAACGACGGCCTGGATTTGCTTCGGTCCATGAAGTTCGAATCACAGTTTGCGCACCACAAGAACAAATCACCATTTTTTCGCTGCTGGATTTTGTTAGTTGCTGAGTCGATTTTGTTAAAAACCCTAGTTTTCATCTGAATATATCGTGGAGGAAGAGAGAGAAGAAGGATGGGGGCAACGGTCATCTAATTAATGTGATAAATAGGTAAAAAGACAAATATACCCTCATGTGCAGGGCACATGGGGTACCTTTTAACGAGCTATGTAGCAACAAAAGTGAAACGTTGGGCAACTGAGAGGAAACTTTTAAAAAACGTACTCAAGTGGCAAAAGTGCCCAAACCGGGACGCAAATAATAATTTACTCTAAAATATATAAACCGGCACCTCTACGGCTCTACCGGGAAGAATAGCAATGGCGAAGAGAAGTCTCGCTCTCCTTCCCAATTTCACAATCGAACTTTCTTCCATCTCTACCCCTAGGTTCTTCTCTTCCACCACCACAAGCGGCGTTGCAGACGATTCCACTAATGCACAGGAACAACTCACAAAGCTTCACGTACTACTGCAACAAGGCCAAACCCAAACCGCCAAGAATCTAATCAGATCCCTAATAACTTCCAAGTCGATTTTCACCACGCCTTCTGATATCTACACTCAGTATACCAAAAAATCCGATCTTTTTTCAAGCTTGATTTTATCGGTGTGTGCCGAAGCAAACTTCCCCAATGAAGCTATCGATCTGTACACGTTAATCAGAAAAGACGGTGTTGTTCCTTCTCTAGTGTCGTTTAATTTGCTTCTCGAATGTTTGGTTTCTTGTGGTCAGTATGGTAGGGTGTTGGATTTATTTGATCATGTTCTTAGTTCGGGTATCAGGGTTGATAAGTTTACGTTTGGGAAGGCTGTGCAATCAGCTGTTAAGATGGGGGATCTGAGACGGGGTATGGAGTTGATGGATTTCATGAGGAATAATGCTAGGATGAGTGTTAGTAAGTTTGTTTATAATGTTTTGATTAGTGGGCTGTGTAAAGAAAAGAGACTGATGGATGCACGCAAGCTGTTCGATGAAATGCTTGAGACAGGTGTGATGGCCGATAAGGTTACTTTTAACACGATGATTGATGGGTATTGTAAAGTGGGTAATGTGGATGAAGCATTTAGGATTCGTGAGAAGATGAAGGCTAGTAATGTGGAGGCCAATCTTGTTACGTTTAACACGCTACTTAACGGGCTTTGTAAAGGGAAGAGGATGGATGAGGCAAAGAAAGTGTGGGAAGATATGAAAGGTCATGGTTTTGTTCCTGATGGATACACTTACAGTTTTATGTTTGATGGGTTCTCAAGATCCGGTGACTTGAATGCTCTAGTGTCTTTGTATGAACAGGTAGATAAGGATGGCGTTCGTATTAATGCATACACTTGCGGCATTTTGTTAAACGGGTTGTGCAAAGGAGGGAAAACTAATAAGGCTGAGGAGATTTTGGTGAAATTATTGGATACGGGGCTCATTCCAACTGAGGTAATATTCAATACAATTATTGATGGTCACTGCAGGGAAGGTAATATAGAAACGGCCCTTTTGATGCTCGAGAGAATGAAATCCCATGGGTTAAAGCCAAGCCGTGTCACTGTCAATTCAGTGATCAACCAGTATTGTCAATCTGGTAATCTTGTTGAGGCAGAAAAATGGATAACAATGATGCCAGAAATGGGGGTGTCCCCAGATATAGTGACATACAACATACTACTTGATGGCTTTGGGAGGAATTTCCAGTTTGATAAATGTTTCCAACTCCTTGAAGAAATGGAGAGTAACGGCTTAATCCCGAATGTCATAAGCTACGGTTCTCTTGTGAATCATTTATGCAAGGATGGAAGGATTCTTGAAGCTCAAATGGTTTACAGAGATATGCTAAGTAGAGGTGTTTTACCAAATACAAACATATATAATATGCTAATTAATGGGTACTGTAACCAGGGAAAGATGCAAGATGCTTTCAAGATTTTTGACAAAATGTCAAGCAATAATGTAGTTCCAACATTGTTTACGTACAATACACTCATAAATGGGCTCTGCAAAAAGGGAAAGGTTGAAGAAGCTGAAGAACTGGTTTCAAAGTTAAAAGATAACGATCTGAAACCTGATGCAATAACATATAATTGCTTAATCTCTGGTTATTCTGTGAAGGGAAACGTCCACAAGTGTTTGGAGTTATATGAGACGATGAAAATATCTGGAATAAAAGCGACTGTCAACACATATCATCCACTAATTGTTGGATGCAAAAAAGAGGGTTTAACACTTGTAGAGAAACTCATCAGTGAGATGTCACAGATGAACATAAATCTTGACCGTGTCTTATATAATGAACTAATTCGTTGTTATGCGGAGCATGGTTTTGTTGAAAAAACATTTGCATTATACCATGAAATGATTAATAATGGAGTTCTTCCTGACAGGATGGCATACAATAGTTTGATTATGGGGTATTTGAAAGAGCAAAAGATTCATGAATCAAAGGATATTGTTGATCAAATGAAGGCCACAGGATTAGTTCCAAAAGCTGATACTTATGAAACAATGATTAGGGGCCTGTGTGATATTAACATGTTTAGTGAAGGGTATATTTGGTACCAGGAAATGGTAGCTAATGGGTTTTTGCCAAGTGTAAGCATTGCTCATGAGCTTCTTATTGGTCTGAAAGAGGAAGGAAAGATACAAGAGGTCCAAATAATAGAGTCTGAAATGAGGGTTAAAGGATTGGATTATTCAAGTGCAAATGAGGATCTTTCGGTTGTTGGAAAGTGTAGATAGAGGTAAGGTGAACCATGTATTACAATTATTCCAAATATAACTTAATTATTCTGTTTTGAAGTTGCTCCCAATCAAAATTTCTGTCTTCAATTGTTTAGCCCATAAATTTAACATCTCTTTGTAGCCATGAAGAGCATAATGTTTACCAAATGCCATATTGTTATGTGATGTGGTTCTTCAAGCATGTGACTTGGTGGTATTTGTGGCCACCCCCTAAAAGTTGTAACACCTTGCAAGTACAGGTGTCAACTGGAGCGGTCCACCGTGTTGTTAATGTGATGAAACGGCCAGGTTGGCCCGTAACACTTTTTTTTTTGGTCAAAAGTAGTTATTTTATATTAGTAATTAGTATGTCGATTATGGTTGCATAAAGTAGGTTATTTCAGTAACTAAATAACTAAATTGGACAGTTGAGTTACATAAAAGAAAAACCTGTGCAAATGGTTTTAACACATAACCGGATCTATTATTTGAGTTTTAGTTGATTGCTAAACTTATATGTAACCTAAATCAAGATGAACTTTGTATCAAGTAATTGTTAACTATTTGTTTATTTGTATGTCAATTTCTGCTGATATGTAACTTAAATCAAGATGAACTTTACATCAAGTAATTGTAAACTATATGTATGCCAATTTCTGTTGAACTACGCTCCTTTCTCATATAATTTGGATGGTAATTTCAATTTATATCAGTGGATGTTACTAGCTGCTGCACCCATCCATTGTGAGATCTCTTTAACCACTGAACACTGATACTGAATTCTGTGTTTCCTATTTTATATCCAGTTGCAGATTCAGTCTCCTGCTACACTGAACATATGGGAGGCCAGATCCTATAGTTATGGTATGCATATAATATCTTGTGTGCGGGTATTTCAGAGGCCCTTGTACTGAGAGATGGAGGGCCAGACTACCTTTGAAAAGGTGTTTCTAAGGTGAGTTGTTTTTGTGGTTTATACTCTTTGTTTCTTTGTTTACGAGATCAAAGATGCTGATATAATTGAAAAGAGATTTGGAGAAACTTGGTTTTACATGTATTTAAAGTAGAGGTGCACAAATCGGTTTTTTTTTAATAACCGGTTCCGGTTTCATTCCGGTTTCATTGGATCATACAAAAACCGGTTCCGGCTAGAACCGGTTCCGGTTCGGTTCGGGGGCGAAAAACCCGGATCCGATAGGACCGGTTCCGGTTCGGTTCCAAAGAACCGATAAAAAAAAACCGGTCGCTGAAAAACGTGGCTGTGACTTTTTTTTTTTTTTTTAATAGTTTTTTTACACTTTTTTACAAAAACAACACATAGAAAACATACTTCAAACTTCATTAAAACTACCATAATGTTTGTCCATTACACGGTTACATAAACTTACGAGTTCGGAGTTCGGATCGAAATAAAAACACACCATAACAATTACCTAGTATTTATACTACATTGTAGGTTGCATGGGTGGAAAAAACAAAAAAAAAAACGGTCAAAATTGGAGCAAAAACGGCTAGAAATCCGTTACCGAACGGCTAGTAAAAGTGTAGACCGGTTCCTCGTTTTCGGATCCAGAACCGGTTCTTAAACCGGTTCCTGGAAAACCGGTTCGGTTCCGGTTCTCTGACCCGCAAAGCATAACCGGTTTGGAACCGGTGGTTTTTATTGGAACCGAACCGGTTCCGTCAGAACCGGTCCCAAAGCGGTTCGGTTCCGGAACCGGTTCGGATGTGCACCTCTAATTTAAAGTGCAAGACAAAACTGCAGACCTGCATCGTAGCCTTACATGTAGCTTTAAGGCTTAGAGGGGCAAAGGCTGACACAAACTGACATGAGATGAGGAATTAAGCATGATTTGCAAGACTTGTACCTCTTTAAGGACATAATCTAGTATATGAGTTCTTGCAGAATTCGGATTAAGGTTAAGGACAGGACATGATCTAGTATATGAGTTCTTGCAGAATTCGGATTAAGGTTAAGGAACATGTAGATTTGTTTTGGGGCCTTACGCTGTGTTCCCGAGTTTACTTAAAGAGGGAAAAGAAGAGAAGAGAAAGGAAAGGAAAAGAAAGGAAAATAAAAGAAAGGAAGAGAAGGGGAGTGATTCATTTCCTTCCAAATCCTTCCGATTTGGAAGGAAAGAAAAACAATAGAAAATGAACTAACTTTCCCTCCCCTTCCCTCCCTTTCTCTCCTTTAATGAAACTCGGGAACACAACTTTTTTTTGTTTCCTTCCCTTTCCCTCCTTAAGTGAAACTCAGGAACACAAAAATTTTTAAACTTACTTCCCTTTCCTTTCCCTCGTTAAATGAACTCGGGAACACAACGTTAGTTATTTTTATATACTTTTATTTGGCCTAGCTTTGTTTAGCTTTGCCTTAGCATTATCTTAATGTATAAATTCTTTTAGGGGAGTGTACATCTACTTTTCTAGGGGTTAGTGTTCATTGACTTGCCACTTTATGTTATGCTAGAAGTAGTTTACTAACATAAGAGAAAACTAAACAAACATATAAAATGTAGTCATAGAACGAAACCTTGCGAGCTTTTGTTGCTTCGCGCATGAAGGTATAGTTTGGAGCTGTAGTTAATAAACGATGTTAGGTTGATTAAACTGATATAGAATGATCAGTATATATACATAAAAATAGGAAACAAATAAGTACGATGAAGAACCGAATACATACGTATTTCAGCAACACATAACTTCATGAGAACATGTATGATCAACAACATATGAGCCATCCAAACTGAACAAATACCAATGGAGGCAACAAAAGTCCTGTGAAATTAGAATGCAACCTAATTATTATATATATAGTCGGCTGGGTTTTGGTAAAGTTAACCAAGATTTACAAAAACATGTGAAAAAACTTAAACTGTTGCCTTCTTTTTACACTCGGTAACGTTTTCTGACTTTTCTCACATCACACAGTTTCTTGTCGATGATGATGATAACAAGGTTGTCGAAGGTCCTTGGGAGATAATGGCGGAAGAGCCGTAGGAATGCTCATCCCGATAAAAAGGCGGATAATTTATGAATAAAATCCAGTTGTCAGTAGTCGTGTATATATAGTATTGACAAACGATCATTTAAATATTTTTTAAAAATAATTTAAATATATATTTTTAACGGATTCCGCCAGGAATATACCCTTTGTTGTTTTTTCATATCCGTCGGAGAAAAGGTAGTTTTCTAGTAGTGCTGGGTGGTGAGAAACACCTCGTGTTACCAGACCGAAAGCCAAGCCTATTGTTAAATGTATGACCCCTTTTGAAAATTGGATCCTAAAGTTGTTTAGGTTCTTTTTTATATGTTTGTTTAGTTTTCTCTATCTTCTGAGATAAACGAAATAGTTGTCCTCATTCTACCCTTTCCGGACTTGCCTAAAGGTTTGCTATGAATAAGTTTTTAATGCATAATGTTTTGTTAGCTTATGTGTGATGCTCCTTCCCGTCTTTATAGTTGGTGGTTTCATATCCAAAAGTTGGTACATGTAGCAACTTAATAGCTCTTTTATATTTGTATATACTCGTCTTATGTATAACTTTAACCTAGATGCTTAGCCACATCGAGTTCCATTCCTAATCTAAGAAACGAACTAACATGCTTATTGGTTTTGGTTTTATTTGATGGTTGCACTTATTAGGGTGGGTAAGAGTGACCACGCACCAAGGGATTGTAGCTTTTCATACCAAGATTTGTAGTAAATGTGGCTCTTCAAGTGGTTGAGGATTTTAGTTTCATCGTTCTACAATGAAAAACAACCACACCCCCATCAAAATTGAAGCCATAATTTAATGAAAATTATCTCACCCCCAAAACCCAACATTTTGGCTACATTTAGTCGCATGTGTAGATGCTAGGAACATTCTAGGTTTGCATTTTAGTTGCAAGTGCACCTTTAGTCTTTTCCACCTCAGGCTTATGGACCGGTAAGAGTATTCGCGATACCCTCACCACACAATGCCGTGTCCTGACACCACCACCACCACCGCCGCAACACCCTCAATAGTGTCACTGCACCATCTCCTCACTCCTTCCCCGCATTTTCCCACATTTTCTCCTCTTCTTCTCCAAAAACCCGAGGTCCCCGTCCACCGCGATGATCCCCCCTTGCTCCAGCTCTGGCCCACACCACCGCACACCGCGGTGGTGGTATTGCAAACAACCTAAGCCAAGTGTTCTTTCTTTACATTTATGACATAAAGTTGCAATTCTTTTAGAGTTAACTTCCTTTTTGGTCCCTGAGGTTTACCAGTTTTCTCACTTTTAGTCCAATTTTAAAAAGTAATCAATTTAAGGGCCCCATATTTGGTTTTTTTTCTCAATTTTGATAACTTTCAAAAATTCATCCAAATTAATCGTTAAAATGAATGACATTTATGTCCAAATTAAACTCTATTCACCTTTAGATAGATCGACTTCCCTTTTAAGTTGGTGAATTAGAGTTTAATTGAACATAAATGCCCTCCACTTTAACGATTAATTTGGATGAATTTTTAAAGGTGACCAAAATTGAGATAAAAACCAAAGGTGAGACCCTTTAATTGATTATTTTTAAAATTGGACTAAAAATAAGAAAACTAGTAAACCTTAGGGACCAAAAACGAAGTTAACTCATTCTTTTATGTGTTGTTGCTTCTCATACTTGTCACATGCTGTTCCGTATATGTTTTCACGATCACACTTTAAACATAGGTTTTTTTTTTTTGTTCGTATATATGCTTCTTGCTCTTGATATTTCTCTTGTTAATTGTACACATGTTTTTTTTTTTTGTTTTTTTTCTTTTGCTATGGACATTCATTACTTGTTTTAGATGTATGCTTTTTGAGCCGGATCTCTAGATGTAACATTTTTATCCTTTAAGATAGATGTAAAGTTTATCATCATCTCAAATTTCTCAGACCTTGCTATTTGAGCGAGAGTTTACTAGGAATATTCGTTTGTTTACACAACGAACAACTACAAATTTCACAGGACTATACATATGAAGACTTCAAAGTAGAATTACATCATTTACAACAATGTAATACTACAAACGACTTTAGTGTACTCACTATGATGTGTGTGAAAGTGTATATAAAAATATGGTCTTACACTATCAGGTTTTAAATTTATAAAAGTGGTTATCCACCTAGGGACTACACACACACGTAGGCAAGTATACCTGCCATGTATAGTATAGTGTTGGTAAATACCGAGTTGTCGAACCTCAAGGACACGTTTTATGCAAAACAGTTGATCTTTAGTTAAGCCGGTTTATCTTTTTGTATTTTGAAAATATGAATTTGAAATGCGGATGGTTTTAAGAGAACAGATTGAAGATTGAGTTTGTT
>JBCNJP010011116.1:0-18186 GCA_039602395.1 Deinandra increscens subsp. villosa
ATAATTAAGTAAAACTTTGCCCCTGTGTAGCCAAGTTTGAGTCTTAACCCAAATTGCCCTTTGATAGAACAACATACCTTTTTGATGATCTAAAATTTTCTAAGATCAATAGAAAAAGATGCAATGCTCTTGATCAATCTCTCAACTGTAAGAAATTCTGTTTTGAGATCAGACAAGCTAAGTTCAACTCAAGAAATGGTCAAACACATAAAATATAGGCAATCAATTCAAACAACTTGAGTTAAAGACATAATTGATGAAAAATTAAACTTAAACCATCAGTTTGATTAACACATTGACTAAACAATAGATCTCAACAGTTTCAAGTTCTTAATTCATCAACTAGCCAATAACTTATAAGAGAACACACATTGTTATTGGAGACAAGGAAAAAACCACACAATGTATGATTCTCTATGTCAATCCAATTTCAAGGTCAAGGATTTAGGAACTAACAAGGTTACAAACTTAGGTCAAAAGGGCACATCTACTTGAAATAATTCGTGATTCACAAACATGATAGCAGCAGCCACAGTGGACCTCTATTTAACAACCGAGTTCCAAAATTTTGACAATTAAACAAAAAATTCCCAAGTATCCAAATAACTGAGGTCACAACTTCTAAGTTTATCAATATAAACAATCTCTATGGTTCAAACTGATCAACAAGAACACAAGGTACCTAACTGTTATGAAACACTCAAAGGAATTTTTTATGTTCAAACACATTCATACAATCCCCTGTACATAAATTCTCGGATTCGAATGGATAAAAGAGAGATTAGATTCGCATACCTTTAACTTGAGCACAAGTGAATTAGGATCAAGTAAAGAATTGATTCGAATTTGTTCAATCAAAAAATTATCACATCAGAACCCTAAAACATACACAATCGCACCATACGGCTTATGAACATCACCAAAACCAAAATCAACCTAAATATTGAGGGAAGTCGAACCTGTGGATGCAAGAAGAGTGAGTGAATCAGCCCTATATGCAATGAAAGTGACAGAATCGAGAGTGAATGGAGGGATTTCGATCGAACAGTGATAATTTCTCATCGCCGGTTCGAGAGTATGAGTAGCGGGTGTGTGATTTTGAAAAAGTGAATGAGAAAAGTGACCAAGTCCCCCTTTTATAGTGTTAGGTTTAGCGAACTTAGAAATATCTAAGTTTTTAAACAAGTTCGCTAAGAACTGTCTCCAAGTTCGCTAAGACTGAGACAAGTTCGCTAAAGGGAGATTTTTAAAGACAAGTTCGCTAAGGCCTCGAAGAGGTACGCTAAGCCTAAGAGAAGTACGCTAAGGCCAGGAAGTTCGCTAGGCACAAAAGAAGTTCGCTAAGCCTAAAGAAGTTCGCTAAGCCTAAGGAAGTTCGCTAAGGCCAAAACAAGTACGTTAAGGCCAAACTGGAACTTGTGAATGCAAAAATTTTCTAAGTAAAAAAAGAAGTCCGCTAAGGTATAAACAAGTTCGCTAAGAACAGTTTAACCTCAGTAGACTTATAATGCAAGTGGAGAAGTTCGCTAAGGCAAAAATCCTTCTTAGCAGACTTCTCAAACACTTAAACAAAAATAAAACACCGGACAAGTTCGCTAAGGACAAGTTCAACTTAGCGGACTTCTCACCATTCAAAAGACAAAAATAATCAAGTTCGCTAAGAACAATTTGTTCTTAGCGGACTTTAAGAAAAACACAAAAATTACAAGTCTTTTAAACAAGTTCGATAAAGGCAAACCTGTTAAACATTCTTAGCGGACTTACCTCAGACAGAAGTTCGCTAAGGCAATAAACAAGTCCGCTAAGAGCAGAATTGTAACAAAAGGATAAAAATGTAATAAAAAAATTTCAACATAACCAAAACTTTAAAGAAAAGCATGTCTGCTACCAGTAACCTACCAGGAAGATAAATTTTGTATTGATAAGTCAAGTACCTGTTAATTTCAACAAATTTGACCATGACCTACCTAGTACCTAAATTTGACTTGATTGGTCAAGAAATTCCACCCGAACTCAAATTTTCAATTTCATCCGAGTTGAGTCAATTTTCCACCCGAACTCAAAATTTTCAATTTCATCCGAGTTGGGTCAATTTTCCACCCGAACTAAAAAAATTTCAATTTCATCCGAGTTGAGTCATTTTTCCACCCGAACTCAAAATTTTCAATTTCATCCGAGTTGGGTCAATTTTCCACCCGAACTCAAAAATCCATATTCTTTTAAGTTGGTTAACTTCAAACCAATACCAAGATTGATTTTAGCACAAGTTGGTCAAATTTGCACCAAACTTGGAAATTTAAGCACTTTTGACTTTGAAAATTCACCTATTTTTGTATGGTCGTGGTCACCCATGTTTAGAATCATACCGGTCAATTACATGATCAATAACAGTTACAATTCAAATCACCTTTCGGGTCCGGTACCCTAAGTCAGATTGTCGGTATTGTTTATCCACTTAAGCTCATACAAGGTAATTTTCAACTTATCTCATGTGATGTATTTATCATGTTTTCTGTTCAATTTAGAGAAATATTTTGTGGGGTCCTTATTAGGTTGGAAGTTAACAGTATTCTACCAATCATCAAATAGCTTTTCAGATTCAATCACACGTTTAAAAGTAATCTTTCTCCCTTTTCTTTAGTGTTAAGTGACTTATTTCATAGATATAGTCATGAAATCATGATAACCCTTCTTTCATGACTATAGATGATTGAATTTTGGCGGGGTGAGAGCGTCAATGTCAGAGTCTCCTTAGCAGATGACCTATCACTTTATTTTATGGAATGATGGAGCGTAAGAACACAAGGTCAGTGATTTCTCACAGCAGATGTGTCTCAGCTTTATTTATGGATGAGACTCAAGGTCAGAGTTTCCTCAGCAGATGAGTCTCATGTATTGGTTTTGAAATAAGTCAACTTAATACTGAAGAAATAAAGGATGTGTGATTAGAGTTTTCTTACTAGTACTAATGAGAAGGGCAACTTTAAAGAATATGTCACTGTTTAAACTTCCAAGGTCCATATTTCTCAATGAAATTAGTGTGTAATCACAGAGACTAGTTTACTTCTCAGTATGTTGAGCCTACCAACACATCAAATGATAGAGTTACCAGTCGATTGGATCATATCCTATGGTTAGATCTACAAGACCAGAATCATATCACGTTCTCGACATTTTGTCCGACCACAGACCAGGGATTTTGATTTTTCTTTGATCTTTTAAAAGAGACTTGACACAAGACAACCATAAACAAAAGTGTTTAGGTCAAATCAAGGTCAGACAATCCTGGAAAAGACATGACTCAAGGAGTCAAAAGAATAAAAGACTTGAAAAAATTTAAAGATTTTAATATGAACAAAATCAAACAAGCATAAAGAGAAAATAGATAACACTCCTAAGTTTCTAAACCTATGAAGTCAAGATACTAACATACTAGGGAATGGAGAAGGTTCAATCATAATTAATCATGCCTACAACACTAATCAGAAAGTTAAACCTAGACATATCAAATGGCTTAGTGAAAAGGTCTGCTAACTGATCATCTGTATTAACATGGACTAAAGTGACTAGTTTCTTCTCGGCACAGTCCCTAATGAAATGCTACATAATCTCAATATGCTTAGTCTTAGAATGCTGAATGGGATTTTTAACAATTGAAACAGCAGCAGTATTATCTATATGAATAGGGGTACCCATGAAATTCAAACCATAATCCAGCAGCTGATTCTGAATCCAGAGCACTTGAGAGCAGCAAGAAGCAGCAGCAATGTACTCCGCTTCAGCCATTGAGACTGACACTATTGTCTGCTTCTTGCATTGCCATGAGACCAGACGGTTCCCTAAAAACTGAGCTCCTCCCGTCGTAGACTTACGATTGAGTTCACAACCGGCGTAGTCACTATCTGAGAAGGCTCGAAGGTCAAAGAGCGGATCTTTAGGATACCAAAGTCCTCTATTTGGATTGGACTTCAAGTACCAGAAAATCCTCTTCACGGCCATTAAGTGTTATTCTTTCGGCTTACTCTGGAAACGGGAACATAGGCAGACTCCAAACATGATGTTGGGACGACTTGCTGTCAGATACATGAGAGAGCCAATCATAGACCTCTATAGGTGCTTATCTACACAAACACCCTCCAAATCTTGATTCAACTTGTGGCGAGTGACGACGGGCGTAGAGAAGTCTTTAGAATCTTGAAACCCAAACTTCTTCAGGATCTCTTTCACATATTTCCCTTGGCTGATAAGAATACCATCCGGTTTCTGTTTCACTTGAATTCCAAGGAAAAATGTCAACTCTCCCATTGCACTCATCTCAAATTTTTTCTTCATTAACTCCTCAAATGCATGGCATAGGCCTACGTTGGTTATACCAAATATGATGTCGTCGACATACACTTGCACTAACATCATATCTTCTCCAACATGTCGAATGAATAGTGTCTGATCAATTACCCCTCGCTTGTAACCATTTGACAGCAGATATGTCGATAACGTCTCGTACCACTTCCTTGGGGCTTGGTGTAGACCATAGAGGGCCTTATCCAGTTTGTAACATTTCTTAGGGAAAGATTTGTCAACAAACCCCGGAGGTTGTTCTACAAACACGTCTTCATCAAGCTCTATGTAAAGGAACGCGGTCTTCACATTAAGTTGATAAACAGTGATGTTCATTGATGCGGCATATGCCATGAAGATTCGTATTGCCTCCAGACGAGCGGCAAGCGCGTAGACGTCTTCGTAATCAATGCCGTCAACTTGCATGTACCCCTTCACAACTAAGCGGGCTTTATTTCTGATAATAATGCCACGGTCGTCTCTCTTGTTTTTGAAAATCCATTTGACAGGAATAGGCTTTATACCCAGAGGAGGATCTACCAAATGCCAGACATTGAGCAATTTGAATTGTAGTAACTCTGTTTGCATGGCTTCAATCCAGTTATCATCTAAAAGGGCAGCATCAATAGTAGGAGGCTCTTCTTGTGAAATGAAGCATGAATACAAATATGTGTTCAATTCCTTTGACTGACTCCGAGTGAGTCGTTTATCAACCGGCCCGATGATCTGATTCGTAGGATGTATTTTGTGAATTCGAGTCTCTTCAACAGCAGGAGCTAGAATAGACGAGTCCAGATTCCCAATTTGCAGGTCATCGCTTGGAGTCTCTCCAGTATCAATCTCTGTTACGTCATCTGAGTCAGAATCATGCGCAACAGCATCAGTTTCAATAGTGTTGTCTGCCTCAGTTGTTGCTTGTGCAGGTTCTGCTTCCACAATTACATGTCCATCAATCTGAATGGTGGGCATTTCAGGTGCTGAAGTAGAAGTTGAAGTGCCATTAACATCACTTGAAGGTGTTGATTGATTTTCCCTTGATAACTCCGTAGGATCAACTGAATAATTGGTATCCAGGATCGAAGAAGTAATAGGAGCAAGCATATCAACGATAGGATTGGTAGCTTCATTTCCTTGATCAACAACAGCAGAAGAAGTACCTACATCATCAGATTGAAACACATTAAAGGTTGAAGAAAATGACTCAAGGTCATACATACTATCCGGAGCAGGATCTCTAGTGTTTAGAGTATGCTCATTACAAGTAACGTTGCACGACTCAATAACAACTTGAGTTCTTCTATTGAACAATCGATAGGCCACTGAGGTCATCGAGTATCCAACAAAATAACCATCATCTGCCCTAGGGGCAAATTTGGTTAACTGTTCGTCTGAATTAATACAGTTAAGCGCATCCGAACGGATTTAATCGTTTTAAGTTTGGTTTCACTTTGGAAAACAGTTCGAATGGTGTCTTGTTAGCATGTTTGACTAGGAGTGTTCTGTTCAGAACATAGCAGGCTGTGTTGACAGCTTCTGCCCAAAAAGATAATTTCAAGTTAGAATCAGCAAGCATTGTTCTGGCAGCTTCGATGATAGTTCTATTCTTCCGTTCAGCCACTCCATTCTGTTGCGGTGTATACGGTGAATCGAACTGTCAAGTTATGCCTTTTTCGTTACAAAATGCGTTAAATGTCTGATTCTTGAATTCAGACCCATTGTCTAATCTGATGATTCTAACCCGCTCTCTGCATCTGTTCTCGATACTTGTGACAAAATCCTTCAAGATCTCAGCTGTTTCAGACTTCTCTTTCAGGAAAAACACCCATGAGTATCTGGAGTAGTCGTCAGTGGTAACCAAGCAGTATGACTTTCCCCCTAAACTCTTGATGCTTACAGGCCCGAAGAGGTCAAGATGGAGTTGTTGAAGTATTTTTGTTGTTCTACCTGGTGGCTTTAGCTTGTGAGACGTCTTGTGTTGTTTACCCTTTAGACATGCCACACAATTGTCGATGTGGATGAATTCCTTCTCCGGCACATCGTCAACGTGTTTCCCCATAACAAGGCGGTTCATGTTCCGAAAGTTCACATGCCCCATCCACCTATGCCATAATGTAGAGTCACCTTCTGATGCCTTAGCCAAGAAGCATGCTACGGAGCCAGTCAGCCATGCAGCAGACATATCCAGAGCATACATGTTCCCTTTCCATTTTGCTCGAAATAGAATCTGATCTTCGGGAATCTTGAAGCCAGGTTTCAGAATATAACATTCACGATCATCGAAGAACATTGGCATTTTGTTATCGCAAATTTATGAGACACTTAGCAGATTGAACTTCAGATTAGACACCAAATTCACTTTGTCAAATGAAATTTCACCATTAGTCAAGAGACTATTTCCTATTATTCTTCCACCCTGAACATCCCCTCCAAAGGCAACAGGACCACCGTGCGATATTGTTTTGACATCATACAACAGGTCCTTGTTCCCTGTCATGTGCCTGGAACAACCACTATTTAAGTACCACGTGTTGGCAGCACTCTGGGCCAGTCCCTGCACATGAAAAAGAAAGTGATTAGTTTTGAGATGGACCCGGGCCAGATTGACCTAGGACCTTCTTCTTGGGCGCCTTTTTCGCTGGCGGAGCATTTGATGTTAGAACCACAACAGGAGGAGTTGGTGAAGATGTAACACTTGGTCGAGGAGCCCCTGCAGGTTGTTAAACCATCATAGACCTAGGCATAAAAGCAGGTCTTGGTCGAGGTGTCCAAGATCTTATAGGAACAGGATTTGATGCAGACATTCTCACTGGTTGTTGAACTGGCGGCCTCAAAGCTTTTACCTTCCTTCCCAAACCATGAGGGACATATTGAACTTGGTTAGGAATGTAGAGTTGATTTGGGTAAGACTGCTGAAACATGGTGTCAGGCTGTTAAACCATGTAGTCCTCACCATAATTCCCATAATACATTGGGGCCACTTGACTTCCTTGCGGGTAGAAATGAACAGGAGGTAATGGGGTGTTGTCACAGGCAGGATAACCCGTGTTGTATACACACACCCTTGCATCATGGTGTGGATTCCCGCAAACTGTACAACCCAAGGTCTCAACCGTTCCACTAGGGTCAACCACAAGTGGTAGTTCAGCAACTTAGGGAGCCGTTGGTTGTGGCTCATTTGATGTTGCACATTCATCCTTTTCCGTTTCAGGGACCACTGTCTTCTTCTTCCTCCTTCTGGTTTGTTTCCTTTTCTTGGGGGTGTTCTCAGTTTCAGCAGCATCAACGGTTATGGCATCTAGCTCGACCACAGTGGGCTGATCTTCAACACTTGACTGACCAGACAAAACAGGTTCATTTTGAGGTCTCTTCTTCTTAGGATCACTTGTCTTGAAAAGAACCATAGTGGATTTACCAGCCACATTGGGAGCAGTGCTAACAGATGTATCAGTTGGCTCAACAAACACGGATGCAGAAGTTGCTTGAGCAGGCATCGTTGGAGCGTTTGGTTGTGCAACAGGAATAGTGATAACCTTACCATCGGTGATTGTAAGACCAGCTTGTGTCTGCATAACAGTCTTACCATGTTTTAAGGCCATTTCGGTAAAAGCACGACTAAACTCATCATCATCATCGATGTCCTGCTGAATCACAAGTTTCTCATTTGCAACCATCTTCTTAGGCTTGCGCCTTCGAGTGGTTTTAGTTCTTTTAGCAATTTCATTTGTGTTAAAAACATCATAGTTTTCATTAAATAAAAAAGATTGAGCCTCTGATGTATTTTGTGTACACAAATTGAGAAACTCGGTTTCAGCAGCCTTTTGCACATATGCTTCAGACAAACTAGTATTGACAGAATTCAAAAAAATTGCATTAAAATCTCCAAATTTTAATGTTTCATCAATCAGTGGGAGACCAGAGGCAGTTTCGGATTTAGCCATCTGTTCTTCCATCGCATTGATTTCAGAAGTGCACGGAATCAAACTGGGGTCTATGAACTTAATACGGCTATTAGGATTGATTTTGGTCAATTCGGGGACACAAAGATAGTTGTGATTGAGTGGATGCTCAGCCGCACTCTCTAGTATCTCCCGTGCTATACCCAAACCTGTCCTAAGACGCGACATTATGTCCTTAGCGACTGCACCACCCAAAGTTTCAGGATTAAGTTTTATCAAATCAATTGTTTCTCGAGCTTCAGCGTAGCTGTTTCTCAGAGAAGTCAAAGTTTTCAACAGATCAGCAATTTGGATTTTTAAGTTTGATTCTATGTGCTTCATGATCTCAATGTCATCCTGAAGTGACTTGATTTTGACCAAAAAATCTTTTTCATTAGCTTGAAGAAGCTCAACATTACTCTCGCTCTCTTTCACCTTAGCATGCAACTCTAGGTAGTACGCGCGATAGCGAGCGACAGTTTCACGACATTTCTCAGAACACAAAGATGATCTTACCTCATCTGGAATTGTTTCCTTCTGAAGTTCAAGAAGACGCTTGCTTGCTTCCGTCTCTATCTCAGATGAATTCATAGCAGAAACGTTTCCGACAGAAGAAGAAGAATCTTCAAGTATCTCATCAACTCCAGCCATCAGACAGAAATCAGTTGGGAAAAGAGGGTCAAATTCAACTGACTCATTAAGCTCTTCACCATCAGAATTGACCATTACTGCATAGTCTGACTAACTTGAATTCAGCAAAATATTCCATCAGCACAAATAAGTTCGCTAAGCAGTATACAAGTTCGCTAAGAATAAACAAGTTCACTAACAAGTCCGCTAAGCATTAACAAGTTCGCTAACAAGTCCGCTAAGTACAAACAAGTCCGCTAACAAGTTCGCTAAACATAGACAAGTCCGCTAACAAGTTTGCTAAACATAGACAAGTCCGCTAACAAGTTCGATGAAATAGTAAGATTATGTGAAGAACACCAAAAACCACCACTTTTAGCATCCAAAATCTTCAATACTTGATGTTTTTGAGAGAAATCAGTGCCTATAGGTTCGGTTTCAGGTGTAATAAACTCGCCATTTATCAATTTTAACAAAGAATCAACAGCAAAATGAATTTGGAAAAAATTTCTCAAGTACAGACTATAAAAAAATACGAACTGTTCTTGGCCAAATCTTCAAAAATCGACTAGTTAGCTTGAGTTTTACTGAAATCTGAGTGTAGCATTGTATTTCTTGAGTGATTTCTACCAAGAATCAACTCAAACAACAAGCAAATCCATCCAAAATTGACGACTCATATGAGATTTTTTTCCATTTTGAGAGAAACTTCAAAAATGAAGAACATGGCTCTGATACCAATTGTCAGGCACAGATTTGAGCAACATGTTCCCATATGATTCATCACACAAGTGCGGAAATCATGTGTGATGGTCGATTCTGGATGAATCTGCATCAATGCTCACCCATTGATGATTCCTAAAGCTCAAGAACACACACTAACACCAAGAACACACACACATGCTCTCTTGAAGAATAATCCAGGACTGCCGTCCCTCAAAAGGGTTTTCTCAACTATATATATACTACAAGAGAGAATAGGACAAAAAGAATGTTTGACACACACAATCCTTACCTAGAATTCAGCAAAATATTCCATCAGCACAGACAAGTTTGCTAAGCAGTATACAAGTTCGCTAAGAATAAACAAGTTCGTTAACAAGTCCACTAAGCATTAACAAGTTCGCTAACAAGTCCGCTAAGTACAAACAAGTCCGCTAACAAGTTCGCTAATCATAGACAAGTCCGCTAACAAGTTCGCTAAACATAGACAAGTCCGCTAACAAGTTCGCTAAGAGCAAATCAAGTTCGCTAAGATCAGGAACAAGTCTGCTAAGTAAATAAGTCCGTTAGGAACAAAATAAGTACGCTAAGACAAACATTGAACAAGTACGCTAAGTGTTAAACAAGTCCACTAAGTTCAATTAATCAGAAGTCCGCTAACAAGAAAAAAACAAGTACGCTAGATTCATAATCAAAATGTTTCTAAGTACAAATTCAAAGTCAATTACAAAACAAAGTATCAAATCTAGATAGGACAACGAATGGTCTTCACCAGCAATACTCAACGGTGAATAGTTTGTGTTGCCAACAAAATAGGTTCCAACAGTACTGAAAGATAAAAACTAAACTAATCTAAAATACGATAGATATCTAAAATAAAAGTGAAAAGAAAAAGGAAGGGGCGGAATTCCGACCGTCCTGAAGATGTGTTCTTTGAAGTCCATCCTATTCTTTTTGCTTTTACCTTAGACTTCCATGGTAAGCCGCCATGGCGCACCATGTTTTTTATACGGGTCTGCTGGCTAGACCCGCAGTTCTGGTCTAGAAGAGTGATGGTGGAGGAGAGGCTTCCACCATTCGTTGATATGCGAATTCCAGGCCTGAATCGATGTTGTCCACCACCTGTAGAGTGTTGTCCAATTTCTTACCTACGTCAAAAGTTGCTTCCTAGTCGATGAACTTGATCGTTAGAGTGCCGCTGCTCATGTCTACCACTGCTTGAGTTGTTGCGAGGAATGCCTTCCGAGGATAAGGGGTACCTCCTTGTCTTCTTTCATATCTAGCAAAACAAAGTCGGCAGGGTAAACGAACTCTCCTATTTGAACTAGGAGGTTCTCAGCAATACCTGAAGGGTACTTGGCTCACCGATTTTGCTAGTTGGATGCTCATCCTGGTAGGAGTGGGTTTACCGAGGTTCAATGTGTTGGACATGGAAGATGGCATAAGGTTTATGCTAGCCCCCAAGTCAACAAGTGCATTTGAAACCTCAATGTATCCCACTACACAAGGTAGTGTGAAACTGCCAGAATGTAGCTGCTTTAAGGGAATAGTGCTTGAAAGAATGGTAGAGCATTCTTCCCCTAAGCTGACAGAGTTGAGTTCCATGATTTTGCATTTTTTTGGTCAGGAAGTCTTTCATGTATATTATGTATTTCGGGATCTGAGAAAGAACTTCAACAAAAGGTAAGTTAATATGTAACCGTCTCAGAAGGCTCATGAATTTACCAAATTGCTCCTAGTTCTTGGCTTTGTTTAGCCTGCTGGGATAAGGAACCTTTGGATCCTTCATGACTTCTTCCATTGTTATAGGAATAGTTGCTTCAGTTTGTTTTTGAGAAGGTGGGGTTGATGTTGTTGAGCTCGTAGCAGCTTCCTCGGGTCCAACCCTTGGGCTACGGAGTGTGATAGCATTTACCATCGCTTTGGGGTTTGGTTCTGTGTTGCTAGGGAGAGAACCTAGGGCTCTTTCACCTACCGTTTTTGCTATTTGACCGAGTTGCTTCTCGAGCATCTTGATAGAGGCTTGCTAGTTTTGAAGTTCAGCATCATTGCTTCTGAACTTCTCCTCCATCTTCCTCTCAGCTTCTGCAAACATCTGGGATATTAATTCTTCAAGGCCAGCGAGCCCATCAGGTGAACTACTGCTTTGGTAGTTGTTTCTTTGCCGCGGCTGCTGCGAGAAGTTTGATTGTTACCTGGCTGCAGGTTGTTCCCGTTGTTTTTCGACCCAGAGTTCTGATTGTTCCTCCACTCAGAATTGTTGCTGTATTTTTGTATGAAGTTGACATCTTCGGGCTTACCATCCACCATACAACTCCAGTTTTTATGTGGGCCTCCACACCCTTCGCACTACGGAGCGGCTTCTGCAGATTTACAGGTCTCCAGCTTCTTAACTTTAGAAGTCAAGGCCTCCATTTGAGCCTTGAGGGCCGTGGTTTCATCTAGAGAGTGCACACATGGAGCTTTTGCTTTGGCACTAAGGTCGAATTTTGAAGCTGTTAGAGTCGACACCAGGAGGAGTAATGGCTGCACTTGACTGCATTTGGTCTTAAGTAGTCAATGATGGTCCGCTCTTGAGCCATTGGGATAAGCTTATCGATGACTTCAGCAACAGTTTACAATAGACAGTTTACCAACCCACCAAAGATTCGTTTATTCCCAAATGAGAGTAAGAATTTGACTAACACTTTAAAGATTTAGGCTGACAAGTATTAGTCTAAATATTTGCTTACTAGATAATGAAAGATTCATATACAAATAACAATTCATTATCACCATAAGTTGAAGTTCTTACAATCTTTGACGAGTAGATCAAGAACACTAAAACAAATGACTCAAAACCGAAAAGATGATAAACTAGTGGAAGAGAGGGAGAAGAATTGAGCAAGTTGGAAGTGAAGAGGGCTTCTCTATTCATAGATCAGCCGAGAATGGCACGGGCCATGTTAAACTAGGCACGGGCCGTGCCAAGTCAGTGGGCACCGGGTCTGCTAGTTAAGGCATGGGGTATGTTGAGTCAGACCGCCGATCTTCAAATTTTCAAGCATCAGGGGCACGGGCGTGCTAGTTGGGGCATGGCCGTGTCAAGTTAGTGGCCCGAGCCGTGTTGTGCAGTGCTAATTCAGAAGCACGGTGCGTGTCTCTTCTCGTGTTGTCGGGGCTAAGCTGGGCTTGGGCACGGGGCGTGCCGGGTGGGGCACAGCCGTGCTAAACTCAAAATCTTCACTTTCTTTAGTTTTTCTTGTATTTTTCGTTCCTTTTGTGATTTTGGCTTAGTAAAACCTGAAAAACTACAAAGAAGACAAAAAACATTGTTTCTTTGCAATAGTTAGTCATATTTTACCCAATACGTGGGGGATATTTGCTTAGAAAATATGTATAATTTAAGGTACATCATATGCGTATAAAATGATCGAAGAGTTGGGAAATGACTATTAGTCAAATAGGTTTGCATTTTGGCAATCACTAAGGAAATAACTTAACCTATGAAATTCAAACATAGTGTCGCAAATCTTGTTGATCAGATGGTGAGTTATTTTGACAGGCTTGAGCTAGAGTTCTCTGTACACCCAGTCACCGCCCTGCATATGATTCTAACATCCCTTCTGAGCGAATATGATGCATTCACGAAGGGATACATCAAAAGAAAATTTGATGGGTCGATACCAGCTCTGAGAGAGATGCTCTCTATTGAGGAACAGAAACTCAAGCCAGTTGGTAAACCTATACCCAAAAACCCTAATCATGGCACGAAGAGAGTCCAAATCTTTGGCGATGATGCTTGCTTTATCTGCGGCAAGCCGGGCCACTTTCTATGCTCGAGAAGTGATCATATCAGACTCCTCACAAATTGTTTATGAGGTAATATTCGTTTAAGCATTTTTCTATCTTGAAATCACCAAGTGTAGAGACACTAATGAAATGTATCATCATATTTTTTATTTGCAGGATGTGGTATTCACCGACGATGAGGAGAACGACGAGTGACTGATGTGACTTGAGAAGTCGACTGAAGCTGAAGATACTAAAAGAGTTTATTTCTTCATTTTAAAACAATTATGATTTATTTTGAAACAACATTTTTATGCTTTTATCAATAGATATTTACTTTATGCTTGAGATTTTATAATTTCTCATATTTAATATTTATTTCATACAAGGAAAAATCTATGAGATAGATATCCTCCCAATAAAGAATGAATTGTCTTTTATGCATGAATGAGATTCAAAGTATTTTAGTTAATCAACCTAAACCAATGTTAGTACGTTAGAAATTCTTTGGAAATTATTTTCAAAAGGAATTGATCTAAGTGTGCAAACATAGTTTAACATGACTAAGTAGTAATGGAATTGATTGTAAATGAAATCCGTTAACACAGGCATAAAGATGCAGCAGTTCAAAGAGAATAACATAAAACATAATTATGTTTCTTAAAGAAACTAGGCAAATTGGATTTTAATAATCCAAACTATGACCCATTGGTCGATAATAATCCAAACTATCTGTTTGGCCAGTGATGTACACCTAATTAAACATATTTTTATACTCATTTATCTCTACATTTTGGCTTAAAACTGAATTACTAACATCAAAATAAAGACATTTTATTTTCTTTTTAGTTTTTCAGGTTTAACAAGGCCAAAATATCAAAAGAAGCAAATTCTAGCAAAATAGTGAAGAAAAATGCAACTTTTTGAAAAAATGGCCTTGGACACGGCCCGTACCCACCTTGGCACACCCCGTGCCTCGATCCAGAAGCTTCAGAATGCTCCTCTCACATGACACGACCTCGTGCCCCTGATGGCACACCCCCGTGCTAACATCTCCTGAATGGCACGACCCGTGCTTCTGCATGACACGACCCCGTGCCCACTGAAACAGAAGATTCAGAGATATCTCCTGACTTGGCACGCCCTGTGCCCCTGCATGGCACGCCCCATGCCGAAGTCCAGAACTGCCTATAAAAGCCAGCCAAATCCTCATTTCAACCTGCTCAATTCTTACTCTTCATCCCCCACCTCTTTAGATTAGATCTTTGTTTTTCTTTTAAGCCACTTGGCGTTTTTGAGTCTCTAGTATGTCAAAGTCTGTAAGAACATTAACTAGTTAAAGTAGTTGAAAATATTTTGTCTATGAAATCTTCCTTTACTTTCTGGCAAATCTTAAAGCTATGATTAGCAAAACTCTTACACTTGATTGGAATAATCAACCTTTAACGAGCTTTTGAGTTGTCTTTATAAAGCTGGTTTAAGGTGTGTCTAATGACTTTATGAAAACCTTTATTATTGAAAATTTATTACTGATTTTTTGAATCAAACATGCTCTATGTATCACAAACCATTTGGGGAGTCGAAATCCTAAGGACCAGACTTGTGACACCCGGTCGGGGGACGATGCATGATCCTTCGGGTGACTCGCGTCCCCTGCTACATGATATGTTCGGGGTCCTTATGTCTATGTAAGCAAACCGGTTGTTCACGTAGGTGGGGGCTGAAAGTATTTGGTTAGGAATTGTGGTTCGTAATATTTTGTCACTTCACGGAAGCCGAGATGGTACGTGTTTGTGAATTTGGCTTTGGTTACGCCGGACGTGCATGCGCGAGAGCGGTGCATGGAAGAAACAGACCTTAGTCTCTTAAAAAGATCATTTTCATAATAATATTTCTGGCACGCAGGGTGTTCCCCTGTTGGTTCATGACGGCGTGTCAAGTATGGTGTACTATCCTGATAGGGGGTCACGTACGTAAGTGGCATTATACCAGTATATATGTCTATTGGCAGCACAGTTCCCCGGGGTTCTACTTATTACTGATTCAATTCTTCCAATCAATATTGACTGCGACTAGTTAAGCCCAAAAACCCTTTATCTATCTATTTATATATAAATTAAAACTATTTTCAAAATAAAAAAAATAGAGTTTGGTTAAACGTTAACAAAGATTACCGCTACTATACTGCCCACGATGGGTGCACTTGCCCGTGAATGTGGTGAAATAGTAGTGATTAAGCAAATTGTGTTTTATAAATTTAAAAGCTGAATGCTAAAAAGGTGTCACAAATAACGCAATATTTTATGACTCGCCTCAGCACACGTCAGCCAGCAGCAGTCCCAACTTTTATTTTCGTTATCAGGAGCAATCCTAGTAGCATAATCATCATACATTTACACTTGATTTTTGGCTCGTAATGATGAATCTGAACAAACTAAGGAAGCATAAAAGCAAAAACAAACGAAAAACAAGTGTACATCATGTGTAAATGTATGATGTTTCAGGACTAAGACTGCTCCTAATAACAAAAATAAAAGTTGGGACTGCTGCTGGCCAAACTGATAGTTTGGATTATTATCGACCAATAGGTCATAGTTAGGATTATTAAAATCCAATTTGCCAAGAAACTATAAAGAAAGTAGATTCTTGAAAATTATGTAGAAAATACGATTAGTTAAGTAAGGAACAATTCGATTAGATCAAAGCGATTGCCATATATACTAAACAAAATCATTAGATCAATCTTCTTGAAAGTGAAACGATGTTTTAGTAAAGAAGAGAATCGGACTTGCACTCAGATGGAAGTCGAGGTAATGATGAAAATGTGCAGAAAGTAATTCTAGGGTTATACTCACCATTCCAAAAGGGGATTAGATTGAATCTCAAAGAGCCTAAAATACATCACCAAAAATTAAAAGGAGTTTTTAGGTACTAATCTAGCAATTAAAATTGTTGATGCCTCATTAGATGATAGTCATATGATTAAAGATGGAGGATCTTTAAGAGGTGTTGGATTTGGAATGTGAACTAAATAGACAACCAAGTCACATGCTTGGAGGAGACATAAGATGAGTTTTCATGAAATCTTTCTATAAATAGTTGTAGATATTTCCAACCAAATTACTATACTTGGGGAAGTATAAATCAGCAGTTCTTAGAGTAAGGATTGCAGAAAATGATGTTAAGGCAAGTGGAAGTTCAGCGACAAATCTAAACAATGAAGATGACATCATAAAAGGAACTTTTTATGAGGCATCAAATGCTTAAACTAGTTAACAAATACACTATAGTGATAGATTATTGATATGATATATATTTAATCATCATGAAACCCCGATCTGCAATATGAATTCTAAAACAGATACACAAGCGAGTAAGTAATAGAAAGGATGTTGATATGAGATACCAAGATAAATAAATCATTATGAACTCTAAAGGGGTGATCTTGGAGAAGATCAGCAAGCAGTGTATATCAAGAGAAAATTCAATTAAAAAAGAGTCCCTAATTGAGCGAAACAAGAGAACAATGGGGTAAACTCTATTAATCCTCTCTTGTCCAGTCAGGCGAGATATAACAAATCGATATCTAGATATTAAATGTCTAAGAAAATTAAGATCGTTGGATAGGTCTCAAAATTGAGATCATTAAAGGTACATAAAGGTCTTAGGAGTAATCCTCTGATAGGGTTGTCAGTAAAGCACTTAAGATGAGATATAAATCTCTGAATAAGTAGGAATTAGAAATCAGTAATTAATCAGAGGCTAATGCATGAGCTACATTACTGAAGATTGTCAGTATAATTACTGATGGCAAAATAACATAGATGAACTAGCTTATCTACATACATCATCATCACAAGAGATTCCAAGTGTATGGTATAGGTATCAAGACTACAAATGACAAAGTTGTATGTCAAGAGTAATTTGAGATCACAAATATCAGAAGAAGTTAATCTGATAAGAATGTATCTATAAAGAGAAACAATGATATCTTAGGTAACACAATGATTAGATCTTGATAAGATATAATCTGCATGATAACGATGCGATCACATATGTTGCCAAAGATGGTCCACTATTACTATTTGGTGTTTTGAGGCAAAGGACCACATCAAGAAGTCCACATAGAATTAATGGTTGATTGCATATGGATGGTGTGTCATGTTCGACAATTAATACATTTCAGAAATCCGTGAATAATGTATTCTAAAGGTTGGCAGTGGTCAAATTTATGGGAATGAATTTTCAAAGCAAGATTGTTGTGATTCATAAACGTTCATGAGATGAAAGCTCAAGAGATTGAGGATTATAATTCAAAGATACTCCTTATAAGAATGGTATTAGACGTAACTCGCTTCAAAACTATATTCATGGATGAAAGTCATAAGTAGTTTTGAAAATGGTATGATCGTCACATCCTCAGACCTAAGAAGCATATAGAGACTAACATTAGTGGACGGTCGTTCTTTGACTTATCTAACACTGGATCTTAACTAGACAGTAATAAGGATACTTGATTGGGAACAATCTGAAGCTAAGTGGGAGTTGTATGCTGTCAAAGGGATTTTGTACTTCTCAAATGAGAAGACAAACATCTAAGAGCCTTCGTAGGATCAAGCTGGTGAAAATGTGTGGCCACACTCAAAGTCAGATGTAGTTTGTGATCCACTTTGAGTCTGAAATGAAAATAAGAATGTTTGAACAAAATATGAGATTGCTTCCAAATCCATGTTGTAACACCCCAACCGACGGCGAAATTTACGTCGGGGCGCTAAGATTGTCCAGATGC
>JBCNJP010011117.1:0-18179 GCA_039602395.1 Deinandra increscens subsp. villosa
CTGTGTGAATCTATGTAGATAGGTTTCAAACCGGTTTGGATGGAATCGATGTATACAGTTTAAACTTACAAAAGTAATATTTAAACTTAAAAAATGTATAAAGTGTAATACATTGCAACTTAAAAACTAAAGTTCGCTTCCTCGATTCTTTGTAAAAGAAGTTTTTATAAAATATTACAAAGTTGTTTTTTATGCATAATCTAATATATATATTCAAACTGTTAAGACAAACAAATTTTTTTCTTAAACGCTTAAACTTTCTATAAACAACGGGAACTGGAAATGGCCCCCTGAATGGCAGACCCGCTTCCCTGCTCTTTTCGATCATCCTCCCCCTGTGTTGACGAACGGGAATATTGATAAGGTGCAATGGAGAATGAATGACCAAAAACTCTATGATTTTAAAGTGGGAAATGCTTGGGTTGACTTCCGCGACCACAGCCCTGAGGTACCTTGGTACAAAACTATATGGTTTAGCCAAAATATCCCTCGCCATGCCTTCACTCTTTGGTTAGCTCTAAAAGGTAAACTGCCCACTCATAACATAATCTGCCTTTGGAACCCTGCTGATGACCTGTTTTGCGGCCTTTGCAAAGAGGTCCCTGATAGCATCCCTCATCTTTTCTTCAATTGCCCCTTCTCTAACCGAATTTGGGCCCATTTTAAACCCATTATAAAACTCTATAACCCACCTGACCAATGGAACCAACTTATTCCCCTCATCATCAACAGCCCCTGCAATGGTGCCATTTGGAGTATTATTAATCGTTTGATTTTAGAAGCTTGTGTCTATTACATATGGCAGGAAAGAAACTGGAGATATCACCAAAAAAAAGGAGAGGCCTAGTGATGTCTTATGCACCATAATCTATGACTCAGTTAGGCTTAGACTTATGGGGCTAACTGTTAAGAAAACCTCTGCAAGTATGGAAGCTGCCAAAAAATGGGAACTTAATGAAAACAGTTGGTTAAGGGAGCACCCAAGAAACCAGGAGCAATGATCTACAACCACCACCTTCTCTTCAAGTGGACTATTGTTTATGCTTGCTACATGGGTTTACTTCTCCGAGGTCAGATTCGGGTGTGAGATGAGATATTCTAGAGAGTCAAAAAACCAAATGAAAACCCTTACTATATACCAGTATCCTTTTAAATGTGTGCTTCTAGTAAGCGGGTTTTTTGGGATGGGTACTTGGGTTGGGATGTTACTGTTTCTAAATGAGAAGTGGGTTTATAACTGGGTCGGGTTGGGCTTTTTTTTCTCTCCTTGTGATCCCAGGATTGAGAAGATGGTCAACACGGATGATATAACTGAAGCTCTGTTAGAAACTATGGGGACTTGTTATGGGTTGGTTTGGGACAGGTACGCTGACCCTAACCGACAAAAAGAGCTGGATAGTCACAGTTGGATTGGAGGAAAGAACAATAGCTGGGATAAGAGCAGAAGAACTTGCTTTCACCACTCGAATCACCCGGATTTCGAGCCAATGGATGGAAGATGGACTAATTGCTACAAGATTAAGGATAAGGAGAGTGGGTTGTACCTTTTCTTTAAGTGCATGCTCATTATTGGTTATGTCTTGTTTGGGTTGGGCATATTCTACTGGGTAACCAAAAGTATGGACCTGTTGAAGATTGCTAACATATGGAAGGAAAGTTTGATCCTCTTTTTGATGATGTTTGTGGTTCTTTATTTTGCTACATACCACTGGGCCGCTCGAATGAAGAACCGGATACATCATGGGTATAGAGTATGTTACATTATTAGTATTAGTGCGTTAGGTATGTTATGGTGTTATGTAAATCTAAACACCTATGATAGGATTAACTGGTTAGACGAAACCCCTTTTTTGTATAGGTGGGGTGATACCCTCCGGTCGTGGAGGAGTATTTTTTGGGTTCCCAAGAAACTTTTGGGGATTCAAGAAGGGGAATGCCCCCTATCTCTTTTGTAAGTGTCGGTTGGTTCTTTATAATATTTTCCGGGCAATGTCCTTTACCCAAAAAAAATATATATATTCAAACTGTTAAGACAAACAAATTTTTTTCTTAAACGCTTAAACTTTCCAGATCGCACGAATCATTGTTTTAAATTTACTAAATCTATCATCCTTCTTTTTATGTATTTTTTGTAGCTTCAAGGATTATGAATTGTCTGAAGTCTGAACTTAAAAGAGTGGTCCGCCGTCCGCGTAAACATGAAAGCTGGAACGTTTCAAAAGATTTAATGATGGATTACACATTATAGATGATTATACACATAAAAAGTACCCTAAGCAATGTGGTGTGCAAATTTTGTAATACTCCTTATCACTTCTTCACCTCATACGGTATACAAATTGACCTCTTATAGTGTGATGTTGAAATCGAGTCTGAATAATATACCACATGTCTTGCATCTAGCACTTCTAGTACGATCTGACATTTCACATAAATCATGGATTGCTGATCGGCGTCGAAGGTACCGATCAAAGATAGAAGAATTGTGTTCCTAATTACCTTATTAGATAGGGTAAGCAGGGTGTCGAACCACGAAGAGTTTGTGGTTGGTGATGTTGTCCAATTGATTGTATTTCTAACTAGATTAAAAACTACGAAGTGAAAAAGTTGATTCTTTGGTTTAGATTTATTTTGAAAAGACTAAACTTAGCAATTGCTGAAAATGTAAATTTGAACTGAATTAGGTTTGAAAACTTATGGAGAAAAGATGATCCTCTCCGGGTTTAAGCTTATGAAATCTAGATTGCACTTGATTGATTACTAGGAAGTCCTTAAGAGGGACTATGCGAATGTTTAATCTTGTGAAAATATGAGAACTAACTTAATTGGTCAGGCTATGACGTGTGAATTCTTTACAAGAAGAAAACCAGACTTGAATTACCAACTAAAACAATCCTACAATGTGAACAACCAAGAAACAATCTATAAATCAAAAACTCTACACCCGGAGAGAATCACGGGTGGTTTAGCTGCTCATGTTCATAATCCAAACAAAAACACTAATCGAATCAAACAATTGAAACATGAAAACCTGGTAATCCGGAAGTGTTCTCAGTGCTAAAATCGCCTCCTAAAACCCAAAAAACGGCTGGAATCAAAAGTGTTTTTGAAAACCTAAAAGTATGGCTTAAATACCAACAAAAAAGGAAAAAATCCGGAATTGCGTCGAGGAGGGCGCATGGTGCGCCCTATAGGGCGCACAGTGCGCTCTGTCTGAAAAATCTGGAGGTTAGCTTGCTGATTGGCGCCCTTGTCTTGCTTGTTTTCACACAGTGGAGGGCGCCCTGGGCGCCCTGATGGCCTCAGGGGGCACCCTGTCTTGAACTTTTTCCAATTGTTTTCAAACTTTGTACCGATCTTCAATCCTAACTTCTGAACATCCGTTTAGATCTTATAAATCATCCAAAATGCTTCCTTTATGCATGCGGGACCTGAAATCAATCACAAACTCAAAGTACCCATATTCTACATGCTAAAACACATAAAATCATGGAATTAATCACATTTAACCGCTCCCAATCAACCTCTCATCACATCCCACACTTAAATCTTTTTCGTCCTGAAAAAGAGATGCAATGGAATCACAATTGGTATGCTAGTCTTATCGCAATTCATTTCAAACAGGAACATGACGTTACATTAACTGTGATTGCCAATATGTTTTGTCCACTTTAAACTCAACCGGTCTAATCCCATCCAATGCATTGTGCTTAATAATGTACAAACTTACCAGCATGTTTAATCGTCCCCACACCCGAACATACACAGCAAAACCTACCCAACCTCATGGTTTCTTGAGGATTCACTGACCCCCAACTTGAGAAAACCATGCACCACTTTTATGACACAATAGAGATTAAGTCCAATTATTTTCCTTCTACGTGATATCCGGGACTTACCTCCCATTATTTTCTCAATCTTTTTTCTTTTCTTTTTTTTTTTGCTTTTTTTGTTTTGTTTTTTTCTTCTTCTTTTTTTTTTCTTTTTTCATCTTTTTTTTCACAACTTTTTTCTTTTCATTTTTTTTTGAACTACCAATTTTATTAGGTGGTGGTGTCATAAAAGCATATGCATGGTGTGTGAGAAAGGAATACTGGGTATAAATACCACTCGCAACCCATTTTTGCTGGGACTCAGTTTTTTAAACCATACATACTAGGATGGGAAACTAAACACATATATTTCAATTAAGGTCATTGCACGCACATTGGTGTTCATAAACTTAGGTCGAGCCTACCAACATATCACAAGTTAGATGCATTTTCTGCCCTAGATATCCAGTTCATGTATAAGCAGCAACCTACCAATTTTTCTATCATTTTCCACATATGCAACAACTCTTTTTTAGGACTTAATCATTTTCGCACCAATCACACAACCCACTTATTCAAGCAACAAAATGCAAAAATATACACATGACCTAACTAAACTAAACTAACATGCAAACACACAAAAATTAATCATTTTTATATAACTAAATTGAGAAAAGGAACGGGTTCACCTGATTTAGTTGTCGTGGCGAGATCTTCAAGTGTTGTGTCGATCTTCAAAGTCTATCTCATTAATCTGCAAGACTTAGAAAAATCTGTGTAGAAGCAAGCTTCTCACGGCACTAGCACACAAAAAAATTAAAAATTTTGCATTTTTTTTTTCAAAAATTAAACGAGACATAAAAACCACGAGTTGAAACAAAAACTAGTAAACCCCTTCCCAACTTAAAGCATTGCATTGTCCCCAATGCAACATTTACGTTCTAATTCAATTAAAAATAATTAATTTGAAAAAAAAACAAATAAAATAAAAAACCTAAACTCACTTTCGTAGGAATCACGGTTGCATTTAGCGTATGCAACAAGCCTTTTAAACCCCCCGGTTGCCCGAGTGGACGAGTGAAGTCTCGTGAGGGTTTCAAGTTAACAAACCCACAAAGTTAATGGGTTGCCTCCCGGAAGCGCTAAGTTTAAGGTCCTCAGCCAGACCGTACCTGATTTGAAGCTCAAGGTTGTCTTAGTGCACACTTTCCTACCGAGTTCCAAATGTACGCTCGGTAGCTACCATGCCACATCCAGATTTGCTTGATGATTTGTGGCATGTTCAGTGAATACAATGAGATGTTGTTGCGGGGCCATTGCTTGATAAATTATCCAATGTCTTGTAACCCCACCTTTCTACTTCGCGGTCTTGAGTCATCTTCCCCAACTTTATTCTTTAGGATTACCTCGGTCTTTGATTCTTCAGGAAGACGTGTCCTTTGTTCTTCTTCCTCTTCATTACCCCTAACAGTCTGCTTCACCTTCAGCACTTCAGAAATTGAGGGAATCATCGGTGTGGTATTAACCTCCACAACCTCTTCCCCGACTTGAGAATATAAGTCATCGGATAATGGTGTTATAGCCTCTTCTTTATGAATCTTCATTGAGAGCACATCACACTTCAAACTCAAGCATTCAATCTTTTCTTGATCTAAGAGGCCAGATAACGATAACAACTTGTCGATCCTAGATAATGTCGAGTTGAATCGAGCAATCTGTCCATCCTCCTCATATTGATATATCGGCTCATCGTACTGAACATCAAACTGCTCGTGTATCTGATGGGGAAAATGACACTGGTTCCGATAGTAATCTTGGGAAGAATTATGTTCTGAGTATCCACGATAGCCCCCCTGGTAACATGGCTGCGAGTACCCTTGAGAGTATTATGAAGGCTGGAATCAAAAGTGTTTTCGAAAACCTAAAAGTATGGCTTAAATACCAACAAAAAAGGAAAAAATCCGGAATTGCGTCGAGGAGGGCGCACAATGCACTCTGTCTGAAAAATCTAGAGGTTAGCTTGCTGATTGGCGCCCCTGTCTTGCTTGTTTCACACTGTGGAGGGCGTCCTAGGCGCCCTGATGGCCTCAGGGGGCGCCCTGTCTTGAACTTTTTCCAATTGCTTTCAAACTTTGTACCGATCTTCAATCCTAACTTCTGAACATCCGTTTAGATCTTATAAATCATCCAAAAAGGCTTCCTTTATGCATGCGGGACCTGAAATCAATCACAAACTCAAAGTACCCATATTCTACATACTAAAACACATAAAATCATGGAATTAATCACATTTAACCGCTCCAAATCGACCTCTCATCACATGCCCAAAATTCAGGACATCTCGTTGTTGGTATGATCATCACTATGATTTGATCTTCATAGTTTGTCATATGAGTGTTTTTAGTGTTTAAGAAAGTAAAGAACATTTTTTATTGTTGTAATTCAATCAAACATCCATTGTCTATTTATACCAAGTTAAGGGGGCAAAATTATTAGGTGGGGGGGGGGGGGGGGGAGTGGGGTAAAAAACACCCACCAAACGACTAGCTTTTTAACCATTGAAAACTAGTCTGTCGAAGTGGATTGTGTGAAACCGGCTTTCAGTAGCAAATTAGGAACTGGTAAGGAGCTGCGATTAGGTTTGGGCCTAAAACTGGCTTAGGTGAAATCGATTAGTCAAAATCGGTTATTCCAGAAACCAATTACGGTTAGGCCAAAAAATGTACAACCGATAGCAACTAGTTCGGACGAACCAGTTTTTCCAACCAGATTTTTTAGCTAAATGGGTATTTTTTTGGGGGGGAGGGGGGGGGGGGGGAGGGGGATTCAATACAGAATTATAACAAAACATAAAAATGTTTCATTTTTATTTAATAATTCACTTTATAAAGTCAATAACTTATAAAAAACATAGAAATTAAATACATGGAAGAAAAAAACTAATATACTTTTTAGATTTTTCTTGATTATTTGTCATCAATTGTCATTCGTCGCCTCCCAAACTCGAACGAGACCTTATGTAATTGTCCAATCCACCATCAGTGTTGGTCATTCCCGGCATCAATCCATCTTCAACCTCGTCTTCATAATTCACTTTCATAATCCATTTCGTCTTCAAGTGATGATACATTTTGAATCTGTTCCGCCACATCCGAATAGTCCTTCAAGTATATCGAGATCTTCATCAAAGAGGGGGTTAGTCTTGTTCTCCTAACTGAAATAACCATGTCACTAGGAGAAAGACATATTGTGAAGCTACCATAGAAGTTTGGACTGCTAGTAAATCTCTGGTCATAGCTAATAGGATACAGAAATTATCTTCTTTCCTTTCCACCCAGCCAATAAGTCAAAATTTTAGAACCTTGAACACTAATACATGATAGAAAATTCGTCTCTCATACCTTCTGAGTTTACTACTCGGAGTGTTACCACTTTGTCATTTAAAATTTGAGGTTGTAAACATGTTCTACAAGTCAAAATATGGATCAACGCTACTACTTGCACCCGAACCCGAATGGTATTCTTGTCTCATAGATTGGTGAATCGTTGATGTTTGACCATATTTTATGACATATATATCAAACAATTTTGAAAGATATTGGTTAAGTTTATTTTTTTAAATTTGTATAAGTATTTATATCACTTGTGTATAAATCAAAAGCGTAACTTATTTTTCAGGCAACGTTTGGTCTCCTATATATTTAAACAAACAAGCAAGGTTACAGAAGTCACTAGGCGCTATCCGATCGTCGAATTGGGAGCTGCGAGTACTCGGGCCGAGGCAGCGAGTACTCAGACATGGTAATTGTAAAGAAATTTTGTTTAGAAAATACATATATGTGCAAATACTAATATTTATATCAAAATACGTGAACATTAATATATATATGTCAATAAATGTTTAACAATCAAGAGCATTATCGCAATATAACGCGGAGTTTGACCGTTTATACCCGATGTTGACTGCCTGCCATAAAGGTTTACCGAGTACGCCTACCTAGACGGATTATAGCAAAAGCACCTCGGCAACCCTCCGCCTAGCGACCCCTCAAAGAGTACTCGGTTGTCTAGATCGATTCTTACAACATTGTAATCAAGGGGACATGACAAGTAATAACTTTCTTCATGTCTTTGAAATATTTTACAAACTTTTCTTTAATTGGTGCCACCTTGTCGTGGAAAGGTGGTGGCATATATGAAAATCCGTTTAATTTATTACACATTATATATATTTGGTTTAGGACTAAAAGACTCGTTAGGTAATAAACTCTCGATAGTAAAGTTGTTGACGTTTGAAACACGTAGCAAATTTGCTAATTGTTCAATAAGAGTCCAACTCGATAGAGAAAATGGTTTAATTTTAGGATGTTTAGACACAAGATCGTTGTGATATCCATTAAACATATGGCATTCGATTCTTTACAATATTTTCAATACACACTATGTTTACTTCCTTTACCAAAAATATCCGATAACATCCGTCTAAAATAATTTATTTTCGGTTATTCAAAGTTTAGGCCATCTAGCACATATTAGTTGATTATGTGTGCAACACAATGACTATAAAAATAAAGACCTTCACAAATCGGTTTATATTGTAGTTTTATTTGTATCGCAAGCATGTTATTCGACGCATTATCAAAAATATTAAAAACAATATGTTTTGTAAATTAAATTTTTGAATAAGTTTGGTGCAGTTTGTTTTTTAAGAGATAAAATGTCTGCAGTCTACGGACCAAATCTGTAGACATCTGTAGAAGAAGATGTAGACCAAACCTTTGCAGATCATAAGAAGATGACTGTTTGTTTTTTTAACTCCTGTAGACATCTAAAATAAATTGATATTTAAATAAACCGATTTTTTATAACTTTTGTTAAAAGGAAACGTTCTCTAAGAGTAAAAATTAAAAAAATGTATTAAATTTTTCTTACAGAATCGAAAACATTATCAAGAAAAAAAAGTTATTAAATATATTTATAAAATAATTAAAAACTTTCTTTGATGTTTCGTGATTTAATAAAATATTTCTTTCATAGCACTTTTATTAAAAAAATATATATATTTCCATAAAAAATAATGCAACCATTTATAAAACAATTAAAAAGTTTTATAAAACAATTAAAAAGTTTTATTAAAATATAAAGATCTAATAAAATAATTTTTATTTTATTAGAAAAGTTGACATTGGTATTTTCTAAAAATATGATTTTGTTTAAGTAGAATTATTTTTATCCAATAAGATTAGAGTGAAAAAATGAGTCTTTTAAAAAAAACACTCATTAGAAGAGGTTAAAAGTGGTTGGGCCACATCTGCACAAAAAAGAACACGTGCAGACATTTTTTAATAAAACGTCTTCGAAAAAAAACAGTCTGCAGGCCTAAATGTCTGCACGTGGTCTGCGTGACGCAGACATAAAAGGACAGGAAGAGCTTTTTGAGAAAACAAACACCACCTTTGTCTAAAGTATAAAATATATTTTGACATGTGTGAGGATAATCATGTTGTCAATAGCTATTGCGCGTTTCATCATTTGATAACTATCGGGAATTACCCAATGAGCGGTCACAAAAATGAAAGATTCGGGTGAATCATGAGGAGTTGGCCAACAATCACTAGTTACATTAACACAAGTTTGTAATTGCTCAATTAAAGCCTTTTTAGCCAATTTCCACATTTTCAAACAATCACGTCTAAGGCTAGTGCGACTTACATGAGTATATTGAGGTTGGAGATTGTAACACCCGTATACAATTTGATGCCAAACTTACACATTATAACGTTAAAAATCGGTCCCAGAAATTTTTTTGTTCAAAATACATAGTTTGACATCCATAAACCCCAACACTTGGGATTAAATTTACAAAATATACCCACTTTGAGTTTGACATTTAAAAGTGATCATTAACTTGTACATGAATTCTTTTTACCGCAACACACGATGGGTCGTTCGTCCTTTGGGTGATCGGTTCTTCAATCGTCTTGATGAGCATCCTTCAAGCCTCTCCTTTTTACCTGCAATTTACTCACTTTCAGTAGTGAGTTTCTATTGCATAAATCATGTATAAACATCATTAACAATGATAATAACAACAAAATTCAGAAAAGGATTCCTAGGCGTATCGCCTAGATCTCTATTACTTACAAGCGATACGCTTGATTTTCTAGGCGTATCGCCTTCTGCTCCGGTTGCTCCAAGCGATACGCTTGGAGCTAACTTTCCAGGGATTTGGCCGAAATCTGGCCTATTCTATACTTAGCCAATATTTTGGCTACTTCCCCTGTTTTTACCAGTTTTGCACCAGACCTGTTGGGACTTTATATCTACTCTTAAAATGTCCCAAAACACATTTTTAAGCATAAAGACTATATATTTACATACCTTGGCCATGGGTTACATTTTGATAACACATCCCGGATTCTCCCGACCCGTTTGACCCACTTAGAGGTTCTTTGTGGCAACTATCAAGGTTACCTTCCAAGGTTTACCCATCACATGTGGTTTACTACTAGAAACATAATGCAAGCAATATAACATCAAAGCATTTGTATGTATACCCATAGTTAGTTTCACGCTTCCGTTATGAGTCTAGCTTTTCACATTACCCACACGCTAAGTTTTTTTTTTTGACAAAGTTCATACAAATTTCACTCTACTTGCCATTAGTTCATCTAATCGTTTTAGTTAATAACAAAACTACCTTTGTTTCTTATTTGACCCGTTAAGACGGGTCCTTGCCCTTGGTTTACCCCAATGCCTAACTCGACCACATATAAGCCTTGGAATCTATCGTTCTGTAACCATTTTATGATTCCCTTTTCTCTTGTTACTTGGCATAGACTCTATAAGCCCATTTTCGCCATTGTAACTTTCATTCTTTCTTTGATCCATCCGAATCTTTTCTATGGTTAAGTTTATCATTGGAGAACCTCTTGGCTTTGGGCTTCACGGTTCCTAGAACCATTCTTCACCCATTTACACAATTCATAGTTTATTCTATTAAATTGTAAATACACATTTACTTATCTACTTCATGTAACATAAATAATGCTACACATGCATTTGGTTCCTACAACCATTATCAATCATTTACTCATTTGGCCACTTTTATGACCCCTATGAATCGATTAGTAAGTTTTATTCTGTGATTCACTATGATGAATCCTTTAGAATCGTTCAACCCGTTTAACCCATTAGCATGAATCCTACGATTCATTTACCGCTAAAGTCATACATTCTTATGGCCATGGTCCCTATGAACCATTTAATTATGTATTGTTCTTTGACTCTTTTCCTACTTAGAGCTTAACTCTAAGTATGTTACTTTGTAATTATACGCATTTCAACAACTTGCCTCGTAGGGAAAGTTTATCACATTTCATAAAAATCATGCATTCTATATCATTAATGCAAATATGAGTCATTAACAAAATGTGTAACATAGCATAGATGTTACCTCGTGAGCTTGAGTTTATGATCCTTGGGTAGCTTAACCTTTACTTCATTTACCTCAAAGCATCTTGGCATTTATAACTTCCATCATGCTTCTTGATCCGTTTCAATACAATTTGCCCTATACATAATTCATGTTAAATTCATGGTTTTGTTTTGACTTTCTAAAAGTCCACCATGCTTAATATACATGTGCATAATATTTGTATAAGTCATTTCCATGCACCTCACATGCTTCTAATACACCCAACTACATGCACATAATCGATTATAATCGACCATCTAAGTTCTAATCATCTACGTTAACATATCCAACTTTAACGGGTTATAAAAACTTCTTATTTTTGTGCAGCATTTTACTGCGTTGCTGCTGAAATCGACATTTTTGACCACTGAATAATTTTATTCAGCCTTTCATGTTCAAATATGAATTGTAGTAGACTCATAGGGCTTTCCGAGCATATAAGATACACATTTTTCGGAGTTACGGTTTATTTTATACAATTTTTCTAAAAACAGGACAGCAACCATAATCTTAACCAAACAGCATGCTGGAAAATTGAGTGACCATATTAACGGGTCATTTTGACCCATTATACATCAGATTCAGCTTCTAGTGTTCAAACACGAAACATAGTATTCAACACAAGCTTTTCAACCATATATCATACATCCCAAACGGACATACGAGTGATCTTATACAATACTTGCAAAACAGCCCCACAACTAGATTTCCATATTTGTATGGTTTTACATAATTCCACTTCACACCTTTTATAAGCATGGATTTCTCAATTCATGCTCATTCTTATTTCATGATCTCTAGTAGAGTATCATTCCTACACTTAGTCATGAACTCAAGCATTCCATCTAAGTTAGGCATTTCATCAAACACTTGGTGTGCATTAACATTCATATGCCTAATTTAACACCCATTACATATGAACAATTACCCAATTTATGCAACTCACTAGGATTTGTCAATCAATTTTGTTTACACATATAATATAACATATATTCATCATATAATCTCAGCAAATTTAAGATTAGAATCAATTTTCTCAACCCCCAATTCCATGTAATATAACTTTTGGGGTTTTCATGCTTAATCTCACTAACAACTCATGATTAATGTACTAAGCAAGCATATCAAACATTATCAACCACAATTAGATCAAAATCACAGCTTCATTTACCTTATTTCAACCTAGAAATTTCGGATCTAAGCATGCAACAAGAATGAATGACTTACCCATAATCTCTAGATGGGTTTCACAAGGCTTGAATGCTTCAAAACCTTGTTTAATCTTCCAAAATCGCATCTTGGCCATTCCCAAGCTCAAATTTTCGATTTTTAGGATGAAGAGGAGGCTTTCACGTTCATAATACCAGCCCCAATCTGATTTCCAGCTTTCATTAAAGCAACTTTCAAGAATTACAGTTTTGGTCCTTCTATTTTGACCATTTTGAGTTTTTAAGCCCAAAACTCATAATTTTTCACATAAGACCTTATGTTATCATTTCAATAACATATTGTACCTAAAAATGTCTTAAAACATTTATATGAGTGTAATAATTATTAATATTACACTAACACACGATTAACATCCTAACCGAGTTTAGGATTTAGGACGGAATATCGTATTTTCCCAATTTATCAAAAAACATTACATCTTATGATTTCGGGATATATTTAGGTTCTAAATTGGGTCTTAACATAGTAAATCCCTAATTTTCCACATAATCTCGTCATTTATTTGACACATTGGTTAATTTAGGACATCCCGAAATTGGGATGTTACAGAGATTCTTTTAAACGAGTCGAGTGAAGTGTTCCTTGTTGAAGTGGTTAAATGGTAAGCTTTGTTGAATCACGAATTACGTTATTTGCTCCTGAGTCCCCTCAAGATCATAAACAAATTCTCCTTCATTTTGTCATTGAAGTTTGGCCTTGAACTTGTCCTTTCAACACTTTACAATCCGGGTGCTCATAATGTTGAGTTGAGTGGCCAATAACTTGTGACATAATTTGCACTAAGCATTGTTTAGACATTTCGTCATCGCACACATATCATAATGTTTCCAAATTTTCTTGTTTTGATTCATTGCAATGACTTCAACCACTTCATTCTTCATTGAAGTTGCGTTATAATTAACCGAATCACTAGCACCTGAAGAAGTCATTTGAGTATTTTTTTTAAAGCGTTTTAGAGATTTAAGAGAGTAGAGATTGAAGTGATTCAATCAAAATACCCACCATGTATTCATACTAACTTAGATGGTAAAGAACACAAAAAAAACAAAAACAAACTTGAAAAAAAAATACTACTTTTGGTATCTAACAACTAGTATAACGGATTCTTTTTTTTTATCATTGTGATCGCTTTATAGAAACCGGAATTTTAATCGGTTTAGAGCTAGAGAAGGGTAACTAATATATAAGGGTAATGGCAATACTCTCCCCATTTCCCCATTTTCCCAATCCATTTTAGGTGCCACCTCATCATTCCCCACCCCTTCCCACTTTTCCCCAATTTGTAAATAATGGTTTCCCCATTTCCCCATTTCCCCAATCACTTTTTTATAATAATATATTTAAAATAAAATACTAATAAAAACAAATACATTTTATAAATAAAAATTAAATCCTAACATTACAAATAAAGAAAAACTCCTAAAATTACTTATTTAATCCTAAAATTACTTATTAAATCCTAAAATTACAAATTAAAAAAAAACTACTTATAACACCCGAAGAGTTTGTCTCGAATTTTTTGAGCGATGGATTTAGCCTCCTCGCTTTGGTCTTTTTCAACCCTATCGAGCTCACGACACATTTGCTCGCGTTCAAGTATTTCGAGTTCTTTCGCTCGTTGTTCTCGAGCTTGTCGTTGAAGTTCGATCTTTTCCCGTTGATACTCGTTAAACGTTTGAAACTCTTCATGGTAAGCTCCACTCGAAGACGCTTTTCCTTTTCCTTTTGCTTTTTCTTTTGCTAAGCGTTTAGCCTTTTGGGTACCCATCGGAAGTGGTTCTTGGGTTGGGCTCTTGGGAGACGATCCACCTACACCGAGGTTGAGATCGAAAGGAATGGATTGGGCGTGCGATGGACTATCGGTGTTGAAGCTCCGATTTGAATCGGATGTTTTGCTTCTTTTAGAAGCACCTTGGTCGTCACTATAGCAACCATCGTCCACCGTATATGCCCCTTGCCATTTTTGAGAATGTTTCACCACATCCCAAACCTCCAACTTGTCGAAACCGCCCTTGTTATCTAGTTTGAATCGATGATGGGTCGCCTTCATAGCGTCTTCTTCGTTTTGCCCACTCTTTCGATTACCCAAAATGTGGATGTAGGTGTTGTTGAACTTGGTGACCTTCTTGTTCATGTCGCCCCACTTCGAGTACAATTGATGCTTGGTGCGAACAAAGGTATGTTCAAAACCCTCTTTGAAGTTGGGTGGAGGATAATGTAACAATTGATGCCAATTTGCGGTAATTTTGTTCCAAAACGATTCCCTACTTTGGGCATCTCCTAAAATTAAAAAAAAAGTAAAAAAAAATTGTTAGTAAACTTTAAAAAATGTTAGTAAACTTTAAAAAAAAAAACAAGTTATAAAATATATATTTTACCCGCAATCGAACTCTCGGAGACATCGACCCAACATCTCGCCAACGCCACTTCTTCTTTGACCGTCCAAGGAGTAGGAACCCTTTTTTGTCGGTCGTCGGGTTGAGACGCTTGACCGGTCTTCTTATTTCGTTTGGCGGTATTCTTCTTCCTTTTTGTTTGAGTGGGTTGAGTGGGTTGGGTGGGTTGGGTTTCCATGACAATTTCTTCTTGAGAATCGGTTTGGTGGGTTTGGGTGTTTTGGAATTGGGGAAAATCGTCGGTACCAAGATAATCAAATTCCGGCCAATCGGCCGGGGAATCCGCCATCGTCGGTACGTAACCGGCACTTCCAAATGGGTTTTGTTGAGAGGTGGGAGGTTGTTGATCGGAAGGGTTGAAGTTGGAAAAGAAATCGTTGAAGTTCGACATGGTAAAAATTAAAAGGAAGTTGGAGATTTTATAAAATTTTGAGAGAGGTTGAAGTTTTTATAAAATTTAGAGAGAAGAAGTAGAAGTTTGGTGTAAAAAGGGGTTGAATGGTGGGGTTTAAATAGGTTGAAAGTGGTAAAAAGTTATAAAAAAAATTTAATTTTTCAAAAAAAAAAAGGAAGTAACCGTTGGTGGGGGGGGGGGGGGGGGGCACTCCAACGGCTACCTCCCCAAAATGTTTTAGCTCGGCGTCGGTACCCCAAGGGTGATCCCCGATCGGTGATCCCGACCACCACGCAGTGGTGTTCCCGAGAACCCCGAAGCCACCGAAACCCCCCCGACCCCCCTCTCCCGATACCATTACCTTTAACCTAAGCGACGGATCGATTACATACCCAAAATGATTTGATCCAACCAATTTTTTTAACCGGTACCGGTTTTCAAACGAGTTTTCGGTTGTCTCCCCGGTTTTTTTCTTATCTCTAGATACACCTCTCTCTGGTCTACTTTATTTATTTTTGGCTGAAATCAGAAAGGAAGGATTCCCCTAATTTCAGAGTTTCTCGAACATCAATCGAGAGGGAGATGGCAACTTCAAGATTGGCAGCGGCAGCGGCTGAGAGGGTGGGGACGGCGGCGAGACGGCAAGCCGTTAATCTAACGGAAGCGGCGGCCGATAGGATACGCTACCTCCTCCAGCAGCGCCAACGCCCTTTTCTCAAACTCGGCGTCAAAGCTCGCGGTTGTAACGGTCTTTCCTATACCCTAAATTATGCAGGTTAGGGTTTCTCAATTTCCTTGCTCTCCGTATTCCAAATTCACATCAATCTTCTTACATACATATTGACCTATAATAATTCTTCCTAAATCTGAATGTTTAGGGATTCGTTATACTAGTTTGACAGAGTTGGAAATCATGAATATCGAAAGAAAAAAAACTGTTCTAATAGAAAATCGAATAACAGAAAGAAGCTTCTATGATATTCAATTTAATAACAAATGAGAACTTTTGCATCATGATATAGTCAATTCAATTCTGTAGTATATTATGACCTAAGTTATGGTTCTAATAACACAATATAGAATGTTAGGTGTGAACATTAGCATCTATTGCATATATGGAAACATATTGATATGGGATTGCCTATGTTCTTTGTTGGTTTTTAACCATTAAAGGTATATAGATACTGTTACAAGCTGCAATTGCAACGTATCGTGCATCGATAAAGACCACTCCGTCTCTTTGTCAGGCTGTATCTAACGTTAACTGTCATCTGGTGCACCAAGCCACCAACTAATACGTATTACATTTAAAGGTTAGTTAGAGAAAATATGCTATGGACAGAATCAAGATGGTCAATCTCCCAAGAAAATACAGAAGAAACTAGAACACTTTGGAGTAATTTTTTCATTTCATAGAAGTGGAGGTCTTTTTAAAGGCTTACAAACAAGGAAATCAGGGACATGACTAAACCAACTAAGCTACAATTAACTACAAATTAAAAAAAAAAAAAACAAAAAAAAAAAACAATGTGGTAACCCGTGTTCTGATTTGTGCATGGCATGCATAGATGTGAGTGGGCACGTGTATCAGAATACCCTTCAGTATTTAGTTTAGAGTTTCAAGTCCCAAATCCCTTCCTCTTATGTTATCATATAAGGGTATGAGATAATCACGAATTGTTTTAGCTTCAGTTGATCTACTCTCTAATTAGTCTATTTGATAATGGACCAACTACTCAAGTCGATACTGACTGAAAATGGCTTCAAACATAGAGGATTCGACACTTGATAATGACAGTAACATTGATTGAGTTCATCATCCCCTGTATATGCACAAGAAAATCATCTAGGGTTAATCATATTTCATAAGAAACTATGTGGATCTTATACTTATTTTGCTCATAGAAACAACTTATGGTATCAGCCTTGAATGCAAATAACAATTAAAGATTGTTACTAGTGACAAAAATCAACTCATTGAGACAACCGCACTAAGAAGGAACTAATGATTTGGTTATCAGATGGATAATAGAAACAATATTGTATCATGTTAGATCTTTAAATTTCATGCGGTCAACCATAGTAGTCGAAGGTGGTACACACTTATGCACACAGGGTGAACCGTGGTCCGTGGGCTTAGGCGTAAGGTGCTCTTATTAAAACAAGGGCTTTTTTATGCAAGGCACATAGTATAAATTTTAAGATTTTAGGGCTTTTAAACATGTTTTAGGCCGGTTTAGGCGATTTTAGACATATCTTGGACCAATTTTAGCTACTAAGACCTGTTATGACAAATATTTGGCAAGAAATTGCAAGATTTGGCTAGAAGCTTGCTGCCATAATTTCAGAAAGACCTGTATTTGGATGGCGCAAGGTGGTTTGGCTTTGCTAGGTGCCTAGGCGTGTGCCTTTGGTGCCTTTGAATGCTATGCGAGCCTCGTCATTGTGGAAAGATTTTGAGAAACATTATGCACAACACGATGGCCGTAGAGGTTCTCAATCAGACTGCAAATGATTCCTCTATTAAAACTGTTGAATTGCTTATTAGGGTCCATTATTAATTTATTATAAGCAAAAAAAAATTATGGGGTAAAAGTGACTTTTTGGAAGCTTTAAAAGGAACACAGAAAGTGATATCTACAATTTTTCATGGGCTTGATGATAGTTATGCTAATATATGAGGATTCTACTTCTTGAATGACTACTAAGTACCACCCGTTTCCTACTCTTCCAATATGATACACATGGAAGAAAAAAAAAGAAAGGAACATCTTTGCTTCTAAGGTTAACAAACGTCCATGACTATTGACATAGCTCAATGAAGGAGGAGCAACTTCTAAGAAAGGAATCTATTGGGTTTATTGTCATAA